>CAIGQW010051416.1:0-14189 GCA_903798125.1 Danio choprae
AATCTGCAACTCAAATGGTCGCCCACTGAAGCTAAGCAGGGCTGCCGGAAGTGGTGTTAGTGAGACCAGCAGGGGGCACCTAACCTGTGGTCTGTGTGTGTCCTAATGCCTCAGTACAGTGATGGGGACTCTATACTGCTCAGTGAGCTCCATCTTTTGGATGAGATGTTAAACCGAGGTTCTGACTCCCTGTGGTCATTAAAAATCCCAGGATGTTCTTCGAAAAAGAGTAAGGGTTTAACCTAGCCTGAGTATCCTGGCCAAATTTGCCCACTGGCCTCTGTCCATCCTAACCATCCTCATATCATAATTGGCTTCATCACTCTGTCTCCTCTCCACCAATCAGCTGGTATGGGGTGTGTGGTCTGGTGCAATATGGCTGCCGTCGCATCATCCAGGTGGATGCTGCCTACTGGTGGTGGATGAGGAGATTCCCCCCAATGTGTAAAGCGCTTTGAGTGTCCAGAATAGCACTATATAAATGTAAGGTATTATTATTATTATTATTATTATTATTATTATTATTATTATTATTATTATTATTATTATTATGCCTATTACATTTTAGCATGGGTGTCCTTCGCACAAGAGTGATCATCGTTGTGGTCCTTGACATGTAAAAGTTTGGAAACCCCTACAGTATACTTTTTTGGAGTCCCTGACATGTAAAAGATTGAAACTCCTTCAGTACACTTTTATTTATTTTACATTACCATGCCATGCTGCAAGTACTAAATTACAACAACCGAGTTTGCCACAAAAATTGTTTATTCCAGACAAAATGTGTCTAGCTGTGCACTTTCAGCATTGAAAAAGCCCAAATGCAACAAGATTTACCTCAGCAGAGATCAGCCTTGTTTAATCACACTATTTTCCACAAACACTGCTCACAACCATTAGACTGATACTGTACCTCAGCGATACTGAAACACCTGTCACTCCTGCATCACTGCCTGTACAAGAACAAAAATAATGAAAGACTGAAAATAGAAAAAAAATAGTCTTGTAGTCATGATATGTCATAGAGATATGAGATTGCAGCTGGAGGAGGAATGAGAAGTAAACTGCGGCTGTAGATGGAGAGAGACAGTGAAAGAGACGCTTCTAGTACTGTGGTACTGTAATGATGAGCGATTGGAGGAAAAGATGATCCGGTACGTTGGAGAGATGTGTATACTCACGGATAGGGATGAAAGATGATGATGGAGGGCTGTCTTCAACACTTCACAGCAGAGAAAATAACTGCACCGCTACATTAAACTCAATTCTGTGCTCATGATTTGATCTGATACATTATAGAACATAGAGAATATATTCGGTATCCCATTCTGACAGATGCACCAAGCTGGATCTACATCACAGTGCATGAGAACTAGGGGGGGGGGGGGTGTTACTTTAAAAAGATAATTTGTCTGTCTTCAGCAGTTTAAGCTTCACTACCCTGACAGAGCTGATACGGACTGCAAACAACTCATATGCAAAACTGACCAGGATAACTGCTTAGCCAGGGTTGACAGAATGGCTAAATACTTAATTATATTTTGCCTAGATATGATTTTTTTTTTTTAAAGGAGTGACTTGTACATTGTCAAATGGATCAATCAATCAATCAATCAATCAACCAATCAATCAATCTTTATTACTATAGTGCTTTTACAATGCAGATTGTGTCAAAGCAGGTTAACATAGAAGTTCCAGTAAATTGAAACTGTGTCAGTACAGTTTTCAGAGTTGAATTCCAGTTTAGTTTAATTCAGTGTAGTTTAATTTTCACTGCTGTACAAAAAAGTCAATCAATCGATCGATCGATCGATCGACCGACCGACCGACCGACCGACCGACCGACCGACCGACCGATTGATCGATCAATTAATTAATGAATGAATGAATTAATTAATTAATCAATCGATCAAATTATACTAAATTGGTGGACTGTCAATTCATTTTTTGTTTCGTTTTTAGGAGGGGGATAAAAAAATTAAATAAAATAAGTCAAGATTATACAAGATTATGAATATATCCAATACAATTTATACAATAAAGCAAACTTGCTAACTGAAAGGCTCTAGATTTTGTTTGAATAACAAGTCAGTTCTATGCGTGTTCAATAAAAAAGGTCAGGAGAGGTTTTTCTTCAATGTCAAACATATTAGTAATTTATTGGATACAAATGAATAATTCGATTCACAGAATTCTGATACCCTCAATGCAATGCAAAAGTTACATTCAGGAGGTGCGCAACAGTTTTCATTTTCTGAACAGTCACACTCAACAGAAGTTCAGTTAATATATCACCTTTAAGCAATACAAATACAACTGTTTAATGAAAAGAAAAAGAGACAAAAATATGTTAAAAAAATTTCCTTTGTAATTCCTTTTCTCCAACAATATATAATCCATATAATTTTGAAAGAGGGATTACAAATAATAATATGTAAACTCATATTTATTACCATTTGACAGTAACGGAGAAAACCCGCCAAATATAGCAAAGTAAAAGTAAAGTATTTTCAATTATAATTTATAATTTTAAATACACATCTTAAAATATACTCTAAAAGTAAAAGCTACACCCCCCAATAAATAAATGAATAAAATCACTGAAATGTGTTACTACCTCTGGTTTACTCACAATCTATTATAGTAATATTCATTCATTAACTCATTCTGGTATTATATACATCCTCACAAAAAAATTGATTACTGTACAATATACCCTTACTATATCCATGAATTTAGCTAAAACTACTTTTGCTATGAAACTGATGGACCACCGTGTTCAGATGTTCAGCAAATATTCCAATAAACCTTAATTCAAATGAAAACTGACTTTCTCCATAATCAGCTGCAAATCCTTAGCATTTCAGATCAATGAGGTCAATTCCAGTTTGAAAAGAAGGGATGAGTGCGTTGCCAGTGAAATGTGAACTTCCCCGCCCCCATTCACTCCCAATCCAATTCCATTTCCAGTAGACTGGAGTTCATCCACAGCCCATTTCCACCTGCCACCAGTCATGAGATGAGAAGCGGCACCGGGGGGCTTGATCAATTCTCCTCAGCCACACCCACTCTGAATAGAGGAAATCTCAATCGAACAACGCTGTCAGTCAAAGCGGCCTCTCACACTTACCAAAAGTAGTTAAGTTAATGAAAAATCCACCCCCCTGCTGACTGAAACAGACCTAAACGCAAACAACGGTGGGCGAAAACACCAGAGAAAGGGGAAAACATCTCGAACAATGCAATTATTGGAACAAAACAAAAATTAATAAAATTTTTAAACAGAGTGCTTCAGTTTGCGGAGGCATCCAGTCGCAAAGGAGAACAGAATGCTTCAGAAAGCTGTGAGTTGAAAGACTGTTAATACTCTGGAGAGATCAGACTACAAGACGGTGAAATGTTTCTGGATTTCCATTCACTGCCCCTAATTACACAATTTATGATTCTCCAGAGGACCTCAAGGGGTCCTAAATAAAAGAAACAATTAGAAACATGCAAACAGAGCCGGCGTAACTGCGGCTGTGACTGTGCTGTGCTGCCTGGAGATGTTTCGTTTGACTGAACTCTGTCCTCAAGTGACTGCTGCTTAAAGCTGTTGCTGCGCTGTAGATTATGCTATCTTCTGAAGTACTGTTTACTCAAATTACACCAGAAGTTGCTTCAAAATAAGCAACTGAAGGGGAGGAAATAGTCCAGGAAACAGTGCTTTGGTTGCAGGTTTCATTGAACAAATATTCATTTACTTTAGAAATATTCATGTATTCATGTATAGAAATTAAAATTTGTATGAGTAATTATAAATATATTTCTGGTTATATTAGAATTCAAATTTACTGTTTATTTCAGTGCTTGTATGAAAACAATTAATAAACAGTTTCAACAATTTTGGATATGTGCTCAGGTGATTGGTCATCGCTCATATTCTCCACTTAGAGCCACGACACTTATTTTGATATCTACCACTGGCTCAGATGAATATTTTTATAGTGGTTAAACATGGGATGTAATTTGTTTTAAATATACAGTATAGTCTTCAGTCTCATTAACATATTATTTGTTTTAGATAATATTATTTGTTTGGCTCAGGGCAATATTAAATTTTAGAACATCTTGTGTTATATTAAAATAATAATAATAATTCCTTACATTTATATAGTGCTTTTCTGGACACTCAAAGCGCTTTACACATTGGGGGAATCTCCTCATAATGTCTTTGTACAGTACACTTCACTAAATTCTTTAGTAAAAAAAGCTGTTGCTAAGTTAATATTATCATTCAATAAACTACATTTTATATAAATAATAATATTTAATAAAAGTAACTGGTTTTGAGAAACAGTTTGAATTATCAATTGTGATTGTCCTCAGTGCAGGTTACTTGGTCAGTCACAAAGACTTTTATTTTGAAAGGACCAAACGAAGGGTACAAACAAGGGTCTAGCACCTGGTGGTATTTTGCTTAATTATCTGACAAATCCTATAACTGGCATCAAAGCTTTCCCATTTTCATTGACTTTGCAAGAAGGGATCCTTTCTAAATTGACTGAAACCTTCGGACAGCAGTATGTCCAGATGAAGGCTTCGTTCAGTCATGGCAAGAGAAGTTGATTCTTTCAAATCTTTAATAATATCTATAATATTAAATGTTTTCAATGTTGATACAATATATAACTATATATATATTGTACCCACGTGACTACTCTGTACCAGCAGATTCTGCTGTAGATTTGAGCCTACATACTTGATTTAGAACCATAGAGCATGGCTGTATAATATTGCTCATATAGATTACAAATGCTGATTTTATATCACTTTTCCTCATACATTTTTAAAAACAATTTTTTCCCTCTAGGCAGGACACATGTAATATACACACACACACACACACACGCACACAAAAAAATTACTTTATGACTTCAGTTAATCTTTAAACAAGTGTTTGTGAAATGTAAAAACTGTAAGACAGCACCAGATACGCAACTGCGACAATAAACACCCTTTGTTCCGATGCTAGAAACCATAAACCATTTTACACTAGAAGTAATGAACTAATATACCACGACTCTCCTCTCTTCCCCTACTCTGAGAGCTCTTTGTTTTTACTTAACGACTGTTTTATTGCTCTTGGACATATCTGGATGTGTTTACATTTGAAGAACTGATACCACACAAATCAACTCGCGCAATAAAACTGTCCACCACACAAGAGCGGCGTTCCGCAGTTTTTAACAGTGATTCAGCTCAAATTCTGTTTCACATCAGCTAGTTTTACTCTCACACACACATAATGAGAAATCCTCTTATAGATTACAGACAATGACATCATTCGGGACTAAATATCCTGTTCGGTTTCCCGCTCGCAAACACTTGTTTTCAGATTAAAAAAGCTAAATCCATATCCTCTGACCATATGGCTGTCAGTGGTCACATGCACCATGAGCAAACTCTAAAGTGAGGTGCCGGATCATGAAGGCATGAAATTGCAGCATCTGTAAGACATAATGCCGGCAATGGTTAGATGTGCAATAAAGGAGCCATCATATGCCCTTTGGAGAAGAAAACCAGATCGAAAACCAGAGCCTTTGGGGTAGACCACTTCAGTCGAGCCCTCCATGGGACCTACTCATTAATTTTAGTACTTAGGCATTTTGTTTTCCCAGCATTGCTGTTTCAGCTTATTTATTTACTTTCCTTCCAAATGAAGGGTTCTGAGAATAGTCAAGAAACGCAGCTTGCCAGAATGCCTGTCCATTATGCATGCACATTTGAGCATGTATGTTTGCCGACGGGTTTTGGAGGAAGGTGGTTTGTCTGAATGAGAAGCATTTGTGTGTATTGCTGAGATTAACAGTGCTCGGGTCTTTGTTGCGGTAAACAGGAAAATTGCTGTATGTTTGTTTTGACTGAGGAAACATGAGCGAGGAAGTGGTGGTTCTGGTATGATAACATCAGTTTCAGGATTGTAGCATGCTGAAGCTATTCAACCAAATTGACCGCCGGTTCATGCCTTTTCATGTTAACCAGTGGTAAGCAGTTAGAGGGGATAAAGTGGGCTGAGTCACTAAAATAGCTTAAAAATGAACACTTTGTTTGATCATTATTTGGCGTCATACCAGCAACCATTGTTAGGTTCATGGCAAGAAACACGTAATAGTAAAAATAAATATAAAAAAAAAACTGTCTATGGTCAGTGTGCCAACATATAGTGAAACTGTGCTGCGGGGGTCCCGAATTCAATACTTCAAAGACTATCTATGAATAATAATAAAAAGTGATAATATAGTTGTTGTTTTTTTGGGTGTTTTTTGCATAAATGAATACATGCATGAAATAGTGAACTAATATAAGGACTCTCTTTTTTGACCGATTAGGAGAGTTGTTTATGACAGACAAACAGATGGATGGATGGATGGTAATTTGTAAATGCTTTATCATTCATTCAAATGTATTTATTTATTTAGATATTTTATACTGCATATGGGAAGAGATGAGAATTGTCCATGTATGAAATGAAATGGATTTAAATGAAATGAAATAAAATGACATGTATTCCTTTATTTAGAAAATTTGATCAATACTGGTCTATTAGCATCAAAAACAATTTTAAGTTTGTTATTGTAAGATGTCTTTGTTACATTGTAACTAATAATTTAACCACTGGGTATTATTAATTAACTACATGCATTTACCGTATGGTTAGGGTTTGACCAGTGTTTCCCAACCCTGTTCATGGAGGCATATCAACAGTACATATTTTGGTACACCATTCATTTCAGGTGCACCAACAGTACACCATTCATTTCAGGTTTTCGAGTATCTTGTAATGTTCTGATGATTTGATTCAGGTGTGTTTGAATAGGAAGAGGTTGAAAATGTGTACTGTTGATGTGCCTTCAGGAACAGGGTTAGGAAACGCTGGCTTAGACTATGATAATAGAATAGAATGCATAATTAATTGTAATTACTATAGTACATTAAGAACATGTAACATGTAACACAGACACCCTTAAATAAAGTGTTACCAATTTGAGTCATGATTTAATCACTGTCAAATCTTTCCAAACCTGACAAGCTTGTCAGACAGCTCAAATAAAAGTTAACTCAAATAAAATGTAGCACAAAGGAAAAAGGTCATATGGCTTTAAAATAGCATGAGGATGAGTAAACGATGACAGAACTTTCACTTTCGCCTGAACAATCCTTGTAAATCGAGTTATGATTACATGCTAGAGAAGATCTCATCTTTGATTTAGCAGAATGCAGAAAGCATTTTCAAGATATGTAGGTCACTGAGACGGGCAGACGAGCATAAACATAAATCTCTCCCTTTCTCTCTCTCTCTATTATTCCACATTGCGCATCTTATCCTGAGTCAGCGATCTCTTCTTTCTTTTCCATTATATTCTCCACTGAGTCCTGTATTGCCTGGAGCCAGAATGACTCCCCGTGAAGTTTTTCAACCCAAAAACCTCCCTTAAAAAAATCCTCCTCTCAGGGTCCAGAGGTCTCCTGAAGCCCGGAGCGAGCCCGAGGCCACAGCACGTTCCTAAAGATTTCCATAAAGACCCGTGCTGTTAAAGTTTAAGAATAAAACCATCTCGTTGTGATCAAAGACAGCTAGCACGTTTAAAAGTCAATGACTCACGGTCATTACGTACAATCTATCTTAAAGATTTAAGCTCTTCGGGTTAGCAACAGAATATTTATTGTCTGCAAATCAATACGGAAGATATTTCACGGTTTATGAGAATACAGTATGGAGGTCTCGCGTCTTCCAAATATTTTAATAGTTTTGGAGCGCGGACAAGACACATTAGCCTCGCAGACGGACATCTACAGCTGCTGGACGCAGGCCATGTGATTACTTTATACAAAGGGAATACAGTAATGTGCATTTCGGTGTTGAAACTGGAGATGTTTTTTTATGAAAACAGCCAAGTGTCAGACATGGAGATCACAGGGCTGTTGAATTCCGAGCAAAAACACAGAGGAAATGAATTCAGTGTGCGGAGCTGCTGTAAAAATCGCATGTGTTTGCTATTATCGAAAGCTGTGATTGTATCAGATCTGAACAAGCCCTCAGATTGACTATTTCCTGCTTATATTAGAGTGCATGATCATCATTATCTTTTTTTAGGTCACGTTTTTGGCTCTTTTCTTGAGTCATTTCATTCAAAATGGTTAAAGATGTGAAGTACACCATGGGTGCATCTCAATCACCCGTTTTCACTAGTCAGGGCACTGATCAGTGTATTAGCCATTTTAAGTTCTGTCTTAATTGCAAAATTCTTCCAGTGCACTGAGATGTTTGTGTGCTGAAAGGTCCCACAATGTACCGTAAAGATCAGGGTGCAGTAACACTGAATAAAAAATGATTCATTGGATCTACAATTTTTTTCTAAGGTAAGTGGTTGCAAACAATTTATATGGGCTGAATTTAAACACACAAATTAAGTTAAACATTACTAAATTTAATCTGTTTGTTTAAATTCAGCCCATATAAATTGTTTGTAACCACTTACCTTAATAAAATTGAGTAAATCCAATTAATAAATTTTTTCAGTGTTGATGCGTTCTTAACGGAAGTGCAAAACATGAATCATGTGAACCAAATCATCAAACATAACGACAATCAAGAGACGTTTTTCTAAAAAGAATCCATTCTTTATTTATTTTTAACATGAACGAACATAGCTAGACAGGTTAGGAAGAATTTAGCAAACATTTTATAATTGTTTATAATGTTTATAATATAATTTTATAAATGTTGCTGGTAAATGAAAAAATCTAATTTATTATCTATATTGTACTTTTAAAAACTTCATAAAAATATATCTATATATCATTATATATCATTAATTCTGTGGCTGTTTATAAATTCCAGTTTTGATGATGTATAATGAGAACGTTTTCATGTCACACTCAGTGTGCCCCAATGTGTAGTGAACCAAGCTTATCTCTGTCCTTACTAGTGCCCGAATTCGTGTACATGACCAACTGATCCACAACCTCAAGAGCTGATTGAGACACACTACATGTCTTGTCACTGAGGCAACCGAATCATTTAAGGCCATTTCCACGAGTACTTTTATAAATTCAGTTTTCCGTTTTTCCTTTAAAAAAAATCTCCATCCACATAAAAACACAAACATGCACTGTTATGCATGTTAAGGGCACTCCAAGCCAACAGATGGCGATAAGGGCACTTTTATGCTCGGTTCACACCAAACAGGGAATAAGGTATTTTTGAGAATAAACTGCATACAAGTCAATGCAAACATGAGAACAGAGACGGTGTGGTGTGGTGAGTACCCCCCTTGAAATCTGGTCACCAAGGGGTTGTCTGTGGTGAATGCCTGATCAAAAGTTATTATCATGATACCTTGTTGTGTGACTAATCAAAGCTGCGTCAGCTTGTTGTAGCTAGGAGGCTGACGGTAGATAAGATTATGCTAGCACATAGGCCAATCAGGCTAACTAAACAGTATGAAAGATAAATGCTAAATTTCATAACCCACGCATTAAATTGTACATCAGTATATGAAAGGGTCAATATAATGCTTATAAATTGTCATTATAAAGTTGCAATGAAATGGTCCTTAAAACGCTTTTCAAACTATACCTATTACAACTCCAGTGAAACAATAGAATCACTCGGGGTCCTAGGCAGACCCAATTCTCAGAGGGGGACTCGATTTCTCATGACAGTGGATTACCGTCCCACTTTGCAAACGACACAGAATTCATGATTCGCTTGCCATAAACATGCAGAATTTGCATCTTAACGTCTTCCACATTTGGTGTGAACCCAGCCATGCTGGCCAATCAGAAAGGAGAAAACAGCATGCACACTGTCATCATGAGGTGAAAGCTCTGGTCTTAGTGGCCACACAACCACACTGTACCAAAATCTTCAAATCTTCACCCTGGACGGAGTTTTCAGAAAGTTTCATTTTCAGTCACCCAATACTACATTTTCGAGTGGATAAATCACAGAAAAAAAATCTGGCTTTATAAATACCCATATTCATGTGGACTGGGCCTAAGGAAGCAATAAAACAATATCATCTTGGATTTTTATAAGTATCTGCTACATTTCAAAGCTACATGATGACATTTCCAACATGAGAGCTATATCCTCTAACCTGTGACTGATCTTTATTCATCCTTAACAGGCTCTTTTCTGCTTGTATTAGAGTGCATGGTCATCATTATCTTTTTTTAAGTCACATTTGTTGGCTCTTTTAGCGTATTTACTTATCACTGGTGTTGTGAACACAAATGTCACAAGCTGTTGACTAAAGAGGATGCACTGTTGCTTTCTGAAAAATCGAAATCAATAAGTAATTTAAGGCAGTTTGGGAGCACTGCATTTACTCTATGTGTGTTTTGGTGCCTGTTAAGGATGAATAAAGATCAGTCACAGGTTAGAGAATAGCTCTTGTGTTGGAAATGTCAACATGTAGCTTTGAATTTCATCACATTTCACACAGTGTTTGTGTGAATAGTGTGATATAGCAGATATTTATAAAAACCCAAGCAGATATTGTTTTATTGCTGCCTTGGATGTTTCAGAAGTAACTCGATGTTGCCACGGTGACAAGACATGGTGAATTTCACTTATTGAACCATTTTGAATATAATTACTTATGAAGAAAAACTTTCAGCTATAAAGCATGTTAAAAATCAATTCATAGTTATAGTTGAACTAACATTTTACTTTGAACTTAGTTAAGTAGACAAATATATTGAATAAAAAACAACCATTGACTTCCAGAATATTATATATACACTCAAATATGTAAAGTCCTCAAAACTATACTTTAAAGATGATAAATTAAGGGTAATTTATTAATCAAAGTAACACTTAGAATGGCAAATGCTGAGTGGACTCATGAACCCAAATCCACCCAATATTATAAATCTTTTTTATATAGTTTTTATCTTTTTTTTATAGTAAATTTTGAGCAAACCTTTTAAAAACTGCAGTTCCCCAGCGGGAGGGGAACTACAATGCTATGTGAAAACTTCCACTATGGGGATTTCGTCAGAAAGCCAATCATCTGAAAAGTAATAAACAAGGCAAGTGAAATGCCAATGAGCTGGCGGTGTCAGCGCACGCAGCTGGCAGCAATCACAATCAATTCATGTATAAGAATGACAGCCGTGCCTCGCAACAACACCTTTTCACTTTCAGAAGCCTCACATAACTAAAAGAATTGTTTGCTGTTCCTCCGACTTCGATCGAGAGAGAGAGAGAGAGAGAGAGAGAAAGAGAAAGAGAAAGAGAAAGCTGCCGGCTACAGATAGGCTGTTTCTCCCGGTCCCAGAGCAAGCTACAGTGCAAGCAGTGGCGGTCGAGCTGGGTCCATTCTCTCTTCAGGACCCTGGGAGAAAGGTGAGTGTGAATCCCTTGCCTTCTGTTCTTCCTTAGGACCCCATGGCTCCCGGGGTGAGCTCTCCCACTCCCTGCTGCCCCACTGCTGGTGCATCAACGATCGTGCCGATGATGTCACTTGCGCGAGCGCTGCCAGCCAGGTTAGCGCTGCCTAGCCCGTCGCAATGGCTCATTCGCACGATCAGAACGGCCTCCCAAGTTCACGGGCGTGTATTTGCACCAGGCTCAGCCCCGTGTCCATCCCTGTCTTGAGTGAGGAGATTTCTGTCCTCCTGGTGAAGGATGCAATCGAGCCGGTCCCTCCAGCCGAGATGAGGAGCGGGTTTTACAGCCCGTACTTTATCGTACCCAAGAAAAGTGGTGGGTTACGGCCAAGCGTAAATCTGTGAATTTTGAACCGCTGCCTTCACAACCTCACACAGAGGCGCATCCTCCGGTGCATCCGTCCTCAGGACTGGTTCGCAGCAATAGACCTGAAGGTCGCGTATTTTCATGTCTCCATTCATCCACACCACCGGCAGTTTCTGCGATTTGCGTTCGAGGGTCGAGCATGACAGTAAAAAGTCCTCTCTTTCGGGCTCTCTCTGTCTCCGCAGGTTTTCACCAAGCTCGCGGAGGGTGCCTCTTCGGCTCGCGGGCATCTGCATACTCAATTATCTCAATGACTGGCTTATTGGTTATTGGTAATTGGTTATGCACAGGGACAGGGTGCCAGGCACCTCGACCTGTTGGGGTTTCGGGTCAACCGAGAAAAGAGCAAGGGCATCCGCTGCGTAAAACATATGCCAGAATAGTTGGCAGTTCATTCCGCTGTGGCAACCCTTGATAAATAAGGGACTAAGCCGAAGGAAAATGAATTTGAGAATATAGAATATATACTGTCTCAGAACATGCAAGAAAACACTGTTTAATCTAATTAATCTAATTTTATAATATACATTTTTCAAATTTAATTAACATTAATTTTGTTACACAAATGTTTACTTAACGTTTTAGTCAGTTTGGTTGATGCAAGTTGAGATGATTAGAACATTTAAGTTGATTAAAGTAAAAAAAACTAAAGCAACAAGAATGTTTTTTTTTTGTTTTACAGTGTATGGTACAATTTAATAAATCCCCTTTCATAGCGTGACACATTGACATTACACAAGTATGGCTCTTTCTGCATTATCTTGAACATTTTTTTTTTCATGACAGAACAGAAGAGGCTTTCAGGGGTGACTGTAAAAGTCATATCCTTTTAAATTTACTCATCTAAAGCCTTTACACAAAATATATCAGTCTACAGCTTTTTCTAGACATTCAAATAAGGTAAGGCAGATCTCAATTTCCCCATTCATTTACAAGCTTTTCACAGATTGGCAATAAAAAAAGTCATTAATTCATAAAAATTCGAACATATAGCCCCATTAAATGTATTACCAAAATTGCTGAATGGTGTTTTGTGTCCTGCAGCATTCGCTTGATGAAACTTTGAGGACCACAGGGCTTAGCAGTCGCTTGTGTAGTAATGTAAATTCCCTTTGATTCCGGAAATTAAATGAGCCCTTAATTAGTGCCTCTCTGCACTAAAGGCGAACTAACAGAGCAGTAAAAGCTTCCAGCCCAAGGATAATCTGAATTCCCCACATGCCACCGTTCACACATTACATCCCACCGTTGCTCACCATCCCACCTTAAAACTGCTTTGATTACCTCCGATAATGCAATCAAGCACTTCAGTCTGGGACAACAAGGCCTGCGAAACTGTTTACGTTTGACATTCATTTCAAGGGCAAACTTTGCATTTTTGCACTTCTGAAGCAAAACCCGCAGCTTATGTCAGAGTTTTATATCTGACTTCGACACAGTACAGTCAGTCAGTTAGACAGCAAACATCTCCTCTTCTGCCCTCAATGTGTCAACAGTAAGTATCCCATCATGAATGCTGTGTCAGTTCAGGCTAACACATCTGTCACATCAAACATATCTGGATTTCTGGCATCTCCAAGACCTGGCTGCTCGTCTTTGACTGGATTGTGTGGATATTTTTCCAAATGTCAGCATGATTTTTTTTGGAAACCGAAGGAGGATACAGTACAGTATAAAGGTTAACATTATACAGACTCATGGTTTTCTCTTTACAACAAGACATTGCTTTTGGCAGGGGTGTAAAAAGTGCTTAAAATTATATTCATGTTAAAGTACAGATGCTGAGTGAAATTTGTATTCAACTTACAAACGTCTGAAAACACGACACATTTTTGTTATTTTATTTTAGCATTTTATTTTACATTTGAAAGAAATGTCTCACGGTACTCACAGTGACCCAAGTTTGATTCCCGTCTCGAGGTCATTTGCCACATTAAGTACAGCTTTGTAATGTAGTGTAATGTATTTATATAGCGCATTTATCGTGTAGGGCCATACACCCAAAGCGCTTCACAATCCTGAGGGGGGTCTCTCTACACCACCACCAGTGTGCAGCATCCACTTGGATAATGCGACAGCAGCCACAGGACAACGGCGACAGTGTGCTCACCACACACCAGCTATTTTGAGAGACAGTGATACAGCCAATTTGGTGGATGGGGATGATTAGGAGGCCACAATGGGTAAGGGACAATGGAGGAAACTTGACCAGGACACCAGGGTTACACCCCTACACTTTACGAGAAGTTCCATGGGATTTTTACTGACCACAGAGAGTCAGGACCTCGCCTTAACTTCTCATCCGAAAGACGGCGCTCACTGACAGTATAGTGTCCTCTTCACTTTACTGGGGCATTAGGACTCACACAGACCACAGGTT
>CAIGQW010051417.1:0-11210 GCA_903798125.1 Danio choprae
ATCAGAATGGGGAGGAAAGGTGATTTAAGTGACTTTGAACATGGCATAGTTGTTGGTGCCAGATGGGCTGGTCTGAGGATTTCAGAAACTGCTGATCTACTGGGATTTTCACGCACAACCATCTCTAGGGTTTACAGAGAATGGTCAAAAAAAGAGAAAATATCCACTGAGCGGCAGTTCTGTGGGCGCAAATGCCTTATTGATGCCAGAGGTCAGAGGAGAATGGCCAGACTGGTTCGAGCTAATAGAGAGGCAACAGTAACTCAAATAACCACTCGTTACAACATGCAGAGGTCTGCAGAAGAGCATCTCTGAACACACAACACCTCAAACCTTGAGGCGGATGGCCTACAGCAGCAGAAGACCACACTGGGTGCCACTCCTGTCAGCTAAGAACAGGAAACTGAGGCTATAATTCACACAGACTCACCAAAATTGGACAATAGAAGATTGTAAAAACGTTGCCTGGTCTGATGAGTCTCGATTTCTGCT
This sequence comes from Danio choprae, assembly GCA_903798125.1. Lineage (NCBI taxonomy): Eukaryota > Metazoa > Chordata > Actinopteri > Cypriniformes > Danionidae > Danio > Danio choprae. The sequence continues at coordinate 493 of CAIGQW010051417.1, forward strand.
GCGACATTCAGGTGGTAGGGTCAGAATTTGGCATCAACAACATGAAAGCATGGATCCATCCTGCCTTGAATCAATGGTTCAGGCTGATGGTGGTGGTTTAATGGTGTGGGGGATATTTTCTTAAAACACTTTGGGTCCATTAGTACCAATTGAGCATCGTGTCAATGCTACAGCCTACTTGAGTATTGTTGCTGACTACAGTGTACCCATCTTCTGATGGCTACTTCCAGCAGGATAAATTGCCATGTAAAGAGCAAATCATCTCAGACTGGCTTCTTGAACATGACAATGAGTTCACTGTACTCAAATGGCCTCCACAGTCACCAGATCTCAATCCAATAGAGCACCTTTGGGATGTGGTGGAACAGGAGATTCACATCATGGATGTGCAGCCGACAAATCTGCAGCAACTGTGTGAAGCTATCATGTCAATATGGACCAAAATCTCTGAGGAATATTTCCAGTACCTTCTAGAGGCAGTTTTGAAGGCAAAAGGGGGTCCAACCCTTTACTAGTAAGGTGTACCTAATAAAGTGGCTGGTGAGTTATATACAATATAGCTGATATATAAAGGTCAACTATATACAGGTTATAAACAATAGATGCAGAGAAAAGGAGAGCTGAAGAAAAAGATGAGAGGAGGAGTTGGATAAAGAGGAGGAAAGTCTATCATGTGATCAACCACGGTTTACCAGTTTACCAGAGACCGGACAGAGAGTTTGTTAAAAATAGCAGAAGCACCGAGGAAATGAAAGAGATGAAGCAAAACCTGCGCCTCCATCTGAGCATCTCTGTAGAGTTACACATCAAACAGACCTGCATAAATCAATACGTGCATTTTGGTCATGAGGCCAACGGGTTTGGTTAGTAAGATCCGGTGAGGTCATCACAACACAGTTTACTATAAAAATATAAACGTTCAGACGTTCAACACACAGCGGATGCTGGAAACAAGCAGCAGCGCAAAGCAAGAGTAAAGAAGACTAGATCGACATCTGGTAAAATCAACTCTTTTAATAATATAATGCTTCACCGGCAAATATTGCTTATTTATCTGCTAGGCTAAATATGCTACATTTACAATTATTAATTTAGCTGATGGGGGTAAAATATCCACTTCAAATAATCAGAGAGCAACAGTACATACAGTTGAAGTCAGAATTATGAGCCCTTCTGTATATTTTTCCCCCAATTTCTGTTTAATGGAAATAAGATGTTTTGTCAACACATTTCTAAGCATAATAGTTTCAATAACTAATTTCTAATAACATTAAAATGATTTCTTGTATCTTTGCCATGATGACAGCACATAATAGTTGACTGGATATTTTTCAAGATACTAGTATTCAGCTTAAAGTGACATATAAAGGCTTAACTAGGTTCATTAGGCAAGTTAGAGTAATTAGGCAAGTCATTGTATAACAGTGGTTTGTTCTGTAAACAATCGAAAATAATATTGTTTAAGAGGGTTAATAATATTGACCCTAAAATGGGTTAAAAAAATTAAAAACTGCTTTTATTCTAGCCGAAATAAAACAAATCAGACTTTTTCCAGAAGAAAAAATATTATAGGAAATACTGTGAGAAATTGCTTGCTCTGCTAAACATCATTTGGGAAATATTTGAATAAGAAAACAAATCAGGAGGGCGAATAATTAATGATTGTAGATGCTATGACTAAGTCTAAGTTGTTGATGTTTTTTCTCAGAGGAGAGTGTGTTGTACAGGTGGTTTGTCAAGCCCACTCACCTGTGTGAAGCACACTCAGAATCGCACAGTGAACAAGTTTCAGACAAGTGGTTAAGAAAGTGTGTGGTGCATATGGAGAGGGGTGTCTGTGTGTCTAATGCGTAGCTTCATAACCGTCGCAATTCCTCAGCTGTATAAGAGTTTGCTTAATTATAGATGTACAGATGACAGATTTTACAGAACTTCGACAACATGACTTACGACAGACTCGAGTTTCATTTAAAGACAGAAGATTGTTAAATTGTCAAAAAAGCCATGCTTGATGAACTTTTCAGTTTACTTTCAGCTTTGACAAAATCCCTTTTCAAAAAAATGACAATTATAATACAGCACAGGCAGCACGGTGGCTCAGTGGTTAGCACTGTCGCATTACAGCAAGAAGGTCGCTGGTTCGAGTCCCGGCTGGGCCAGTTGGCATTTCTGTGTGGAGTTTGCATGTTCTCCCCGTGTTGGCTCCGGGTGCTCCGGTTTCCCCCACAGTCCAAACACATGCGCTATAGGTGAATTGAATAAACTAAATTGGCCGTAGTGTAGTGTGAATGGGTGTTTCCCAGTACTGATAAATAAGGGACTACGTCAAAGGAAAATGAATGAATGAATAATACAGCACTATTGTGATTTTTAATGAACTACTTTCCTTGACTGTCAGAAAAATAAGTGAAAACTGTACCTTCATGGTACACCTTTTAAAGCTTTTAGGAAAAAAGTGAACACAATGTAACTAGGAACTGTTGAGTTGACTTACAAAGGTGTATTTTTAAGTGTACAGCCCTGTTGAAGCCCACAAATATGATTTTCAAATATTTTTTTACTGAAAGTGAACTCAAAGTTGCTATTGGCACAGTTTGTCATATATTTTAGAATATTTACATTGGATTAATCTGTTGCTCTGTATTCAATCTGCAGATATCAGAGATGAAGAGCAATCTGTCAGTGAAGATGTTGGCTGCATTGGCACTGCTTCTTATGGTGTCCAGTGTGAGCGAGGGACGCATTGTGGTTAAATGTGAGCTGAAGTCCCTACTAGAGGCGGGTCTGGGGGGAAATCCTGGAGGATACGGTGGTAAAGTTGTCAATCGTGTGCGTAGAAATGTCACTCCTCCCCCTGTATTTGTCAATTCTGCACCGGGAAATGTAACTGCTGCACCCGGAAATGCAACTAGAAATGTAACTGCTGCACCTGCAAATGTAACTGCTGCACCTGGAAATGTAACTAGAAATGTAACTGCTGCACCTGCAAATGTAACTTCTGCACCCGGAAATGTCACTAGAAATGTTACTGCTGCACCTGGAAATGTAACTGCTGCACCTGGAAATGTAACTGCTGCACCTGGAAATGTAACTGCTGCACCTGGAAAAGTAACTAATAATGTAACTGCCGCACCTGCAAATGTAACTGCTACACCTGGAAATGTAACTAGAAATGTAACTGCCGCACCTGGAAATGTAACTGCTGCACTTGGAAAAGTGACTACAACTGTGCCTGGAAAAGTCACTAGCAGCATGACTGTGCCCAGGGTTGCCACTACTAGTGTGACTGTGCCTGGAGTAGTAACCGTGCCCAAAAATCCAAACGTAGATGTGAACTTCATCGCCAAAAGTAAGTGTTTTGCTAGGTTAAACACTGTCAGCTGAATACTAGTAAACACTCTAGTAAATCAAATGCTGAGTGCGTTTCTGTTTGTCTTTCAGTCGTCTGCTCTGTGGAGATAATGTCAAAGTTCAACACTGGCCTGGTCACCACCACCAAAAGTCCAGCAACCCCTGGCAAGCCTGGAAGAAGTAATCTGAGAACGTATCTGTTTGGCGGCAGTCCCGACAGCTCGGAGAGCTCGGAGAAAAAGCATACCGTCACCACAACTCAATTCGGGATCTTTCAGTTTAGCGACAAACTGGCCTGCGATTCGGGATCCGGCCACAGTCAGAACTTGTGCGGCATCAAGTGCAGCGGTGAGTAACCTGATCACGAATGCCTATCAAAAATAAAATATAAGAAACGCCAAGCATTTTTTATTATTATTAATATTATTACGTAACTCGCGTTACCACCAACACTGTTCCACGCAGTAGGTTCGGCATAGCATACTTTGATGATAGTGAAGGGAAGTTCTTGAACGATCCGTTTATTTTGAGCGAATCTTTATTGTGATTCGAGAACGATGAGTCTATTCAAGAAGTGATTCGTTCAATCACGCATGCGCACATTGCACTGGTGGGGGAGAAGATTAGTTTCTTTTTTGAGTCTCCTGTCGGATTTGAGTCGTTCGTTCACCACGTGATAGACAGAAGACAATCCCATGCAGTCAGAGCCGGAAAAAGATTCAACTCTATCTCATGAGAAAACGAAACGTTTTTTTGATTTTGAGGTGACAATTAGATTTTGACATCTATATTATTATTTTTTTGTACTATTTATTCATTCATTCATTTTCTTTTCGGCTTAGTCCCTTTATTAATCTGGGGTCACCACAGCGGAATGAACCGCCAACTTATCCAGCATATGTTCTACGCAGCAGATGCCCTTCCAGCTGCAACCCATCACTGGAAAACATCCATACACACTCATTCACACACATACACTAAGGACAATTTAGCCTACCCAAATTCACCTATAGCGCATGTCTTTGGAATTGTAGGGGAAACCGGAGGAAACCTACGCGAACACGGGGAGAACATGCAAACTCCACACAGAAATGCCAACTGACTCAGCCGGGGCTCGAACCAGTGACCTTCTTGCTGTGAGGCGATTGTGCTACCCACTGCGCCACCATGCGGCCCTTGTACTATTTAATGAGTTCATATTAATTAATAAAATGAGATTTGTATGATTTTTGGAAAAGAAATATGTTTTTAGGACAACAAATCTCCACCAAATAATTTGACTTATTTTATACGAATTAACCACCAATTCGCCAAAATGTGATGCTAATGAAACTAGTCACAAAAACAAAAACTGATTCATCCAAATCTCATGAAAATAAAAAATTCAGCAGTAATTCCATAAATGTGTGAGGTTTAAAATGTTTTTACACAAAATATGTAATGTACAGGGGCCGCACGGTGGCGCAGTGTGTAGCGCAATCGCCTCACAGCAAGAAGGTCGCTGGTTGGAGCCTCGGCTGGGTCAGTTGGCATTTCTGTGTGGAGTTTGCATGTTCTCCCCGTGTTGGCGTGGGTTTCCTCCGGGTGCTCCGGTTTCCCCCAAAAGTCCAAAGACATGCGGTATAGGTGAATTGGGTAAACTAAATTGACCGTAGTGTATGTGTGTGAATGAGTGTGTGTGGATGTTTCCCAGTGATGGGTTGCAGCTGGAAGGGCATCCGATGCGTAAAACATATGCTGGATAAGTTGGCGGTTCATTCCGCTGTGGCAACCCCAAAATAACAAAGGGACTAAGCAGAAAAGAAAATGAATGAATGAAAGTATTGTACATACAAATTATAATTATGATTGCACAAATTCATACATATTAGCATCTAAAACATTCAAAAGTGTTTGTGCCGATGGATGCTGTACTCAAGAGTGCAGTATTCACAGTTTTACAGTCATCATACCGCTATTTTTTAATGTTGTCTCATCAATTGTTTTGCCTTCTACAGCTCTGCTTGATAATGACATCAGTAATGACATCGCCTGCCTGAAGACCCTGTTGAACAGTGGCAACATTTTGTAAGTTGTCCATTTTATACCACATCTACAAGTAGTTGAAGATTCACACTAGAATGAGTGTTAAGTCACTGTTCATTTGCATAACAGATTGGAAGACATGATTGCTTCAAATCTGCAAAATGAATACATCTTAACTATAAACCACCACAAACAAAATCATCTTAGAGCTTCCTTATATTCTACCCACTGTGACCTTGATGTCAAAATGACACCGAACTGACATTGACTTTAAAAACTGCAAATCAATTTGATGTCAAAACCTTGACGTCCATTTGACATCCACACATTGATGCCCATTTCTGTGTGGAGTTTGCATGTCTTTCCTCCGGGTGCTCCGGTTTTCCCCACAGTCCAAACACATGCGCTATAGGTGAATTAAATAAGCTAAATTGGTCGTAGTGTATGTATGTGAATGAGTGTGTATGGGTGTTTCCCAGTACTGGGTTGCAGCTGGAAGGGCATCCGCTGTGTATAACATATGCTGGATAAGTTGGCGGTTCATTCCGCTGTGGCGACCACTGATGAATAAAGGGTCTAAGCCGAAGGAAAATGAATGGATGAATGAACATTGATGCCCTTTTGACCACCAAAATAATGACACGGTTTATTTATGACATTGAGACAACATTAAATGGACATCTAACATTAACGTCAAAAAAACATTAACTTGTTTATTGACAGCAATGTTAGATATCAATTTAATGTTGTTTTGACATCAAGTTTGTCAATTGACATCATATCAATTAGCATTTTTGATATTCTTGATGTATTTTTGATGTGTTTTTTACGCTGTTTTGACATCAAGTTGCCCGCTGGGTAATATAGGTAAACAAAATCAACTAAACAAATGTATTTTCTCATAATTACACTGCTTGCTCACACTACTTATTTAAAATGAGCTGAAACAACACAATTCTTGAGATTTCTTGGGACAACTTAAGTGTTTCATGTTCAATCCATTTAAATGTGGTAACTTAATTGATCACAACATGAATGAATTGTGTGGAACCCGGTAACTTTTTCATAGTGTACACAATATCTCACTTTTTATTTAAAGTATCGTAATAATCTGCTTCGGTTTGCTTACGGTAAGTCCAAATAAATAATAATTCATTCGTTCATTTTCCTTTGGCTTAGTCCCTTTATTCATCAGGATTCGCCACAGCGGAATGAACTGGAACTATTCTAGCATATGTTTTACACAGCGGATGCCCTTCCAGCTGAAACCCAGTACTGGGAAACATCCATACACACTCATTCACACACATACACTACGGCCAATTTAGTTTATTCAATTCATCTATAGCGCATGTGTTTAGACTGGGGGGGAAACCGGAGCACCCAGAGGAAACCCACGCCAACACGGGGAGAACATGCAAACTCCACACAGAAATGCCAACTGACCCAGCCAGGACTTGAACCAGTTACCTTCTTGCTGTCAGGCGACAGTGTTAACCGCTGAGCCACCGTGTCGCCCTAAATAATAATTTCATATTGAATTCAGTACCTAGAAGCTTCAGGGAAAATACAGTAATGTAACTTTATGCAAATATGCAAAAATGCTGGGTTCCACACAACTGATTTGTGTTTGGTCAACATAAAGGAATTAAGTTACAGTAACTTATTAGTTTCTACAAATTTAAGTGGATTGAACATAAAACAATTAGGTTGTCTCAAAAAAACCTCAAGAATTGTGTCTTTTCAGCTCTTTAAATAAGTAGCTTGTCTTTAAATAAGTAGCTTGTCTTTAAATAAGTAGCTTGTCTTTAAATAAGTAGCTTGAACAAACAGTAAACACATTTGTTTTTGAGCGAATGAGCAAATCTAAAAGGTATTTTGATGTATATATGAAGTCCAGATGCAAAAGCCTCAGAAATCTTCTTCTTAAAATGAACTTTTTTCTATTTTTTCCTTGTGTAGTTTCAGATATTTCATAATATTTTATATTATGATGATGAATAGGTTATTTTCATTGGCTTTAAAGTCTAATAACGGCATATAAACATAGGAGACTGAGAAAAATGCTCATTTTAGAAGAACATTTCAGACGGCACTTAGAGGTTTTTGCATCTGAACTCTTTATATTTTCTGCCATTGTTTCTCATATCCATCAAAGTATCCCATCAAACAACATGCTAACTTAACCTGAGGTAAATTGTGAGTTTTTCCACATTGAGTTAAGGGTTTACGTAAAAACATATATCAGTTACATGCTTCTGTATTTACAGTATCGCATCTCCAGAGTGTTTCAATTATAAACGGGGACAGCGTGCTACACAAAATGTCAAACCTGATTTACAAGTCTGTGTTTGTTGTCTTTTAGGAACCAATTCGTGATTGTCGAACAGTGCCACAAAGTCAGTCCTATCCAATACTTCAGCAAGTGTGTCTGAAACATGAGGCCGTTTCTTCTATCAAGCTTCATCGTAATCAATTTCTCTAATAAACCCAATACTTGATGCTCCCACAAATCCTCAACGGAGTCTGCTGGAAAAAGGGGGCCGATAGTTGAACATGTCAGGCATTTCTTCAGTTGTAAAATGTTCTCAAAATAGCCTCAATTATGTTGATTGCTGCATGCTTACACATATACAATAGCATATCTCATGTCCAAGCTCATGAAAACAATTAATAAACGTTTGCATGGATGATTGATTGACATATGCAAATCATTTTCAGCCACATCAATACATGTTTCCCATTGGAGGTTTAGAAAGACATTTGAAGTATGTTGAAGCAGTTTTTTTTATCTATCATGATGAGGTAAGTGTTTAGGCAAAGTTTCGTTGGGTTATATTCATGTTATACCCCTGCTGGTATAATTGATAGACCATTTTAAGGGGTGCAATCAACAATAATGGTCCTTACCTATTGCCTGTTTTACATTTTTAATTTCTATAACTTCAATGAAAACCAAAATATTGATGAACAGCTGCTTTAACATTAAGATATGATTGAATTGCCTCTTCTTACAGTTATGAAACAAGTAGGAAATGTTCATGGGTCAATAACATCACCACATTGAAATGGTCTGTAAGGTATTTTCATCAGTCGGGCTTTTCTGGCACAGCATGTAAACAAAGCAGTGAAACAAATGAAACTTGCATAATTTTCTGATAATCACTACTGAAAATGATCAATTATTGTCATGTTTTGGGTTGTACTAATTGGTTGGACCAAAAACAAAACATTTAGACTACTATAGACTGTCAAACATTATAACAAATTAAGCAGAAGAGAGAAAAGTATTAGGTAATGTTGGTTTTATTCAGTGACATCTTGTGACATATTGTTTACCATGCTGCTTTGAATATTCGGTCAGAAATAGCATGCAAGAATGACTTCCAAACAACATTAGCACTATTTAGTTGACTGTGGACAATGTTGTACTGTGATAGTCATTGGCTGCTAATATGATTTCCCTATTTTGAATTTGTAAATCATACTTTTCTGAAAATAAACCATTAAGGAGAAAGTCTGAATGCGCACTGAACTACGTAACCCTTGTTCCCCGAGGGGGGGAACCGAATTGCTATGTGGAAACTTCCACTATGGGGATTTCATCAGAAAGCCAATCATCTGAAGAGAAATAAAACAGGCCAATGAAATGCCAATGCGTTGGCGGCGTCAGCGTACACAGCTAGCAGCAATCACAATCAATTCGTATATAAGAATGTCAGCCGTGCATCACAAACGCACCTTTTCTAGCTGAAGAAGCCGAACTACAGCTGTCAGCTAAGGCGCAATCACTGTGGCGAAGGAACATAGCATTTCGGGGAACGAGGGTTACGTAGTAACCGTTTCTTTCCCCAGCGGGAGGGGAACTTCAATGCTATGTGGCAAACATCCACTATGGGGAAATGTATGGAAAACGCCACAGTGATTGAACCTTACCACGTCACTGGTGAGAGGTTTGCCAGGCTCCAGCATGAGCGCACCATCATCACCAGAGACGCAGCCCTCCAACGTGTCCCCTGGTCCTTATTTACCTTACTTACCTGTGAAGCGCTTAAGGCTTATTTACATTTTTTGGGGAGTCGTAAAAAATACACTCAGTTAAGTTTCTAGGAATTTTAAAATACGACAGTACGTTGGGAAAGCGTGCAGTCCCGATAGGGAGGACGCTGCGGAGGCCACCTGCTGCCCAAATGGGGAGACCTGGTGGCAAGAAGACATTTAGACTAACCCTGAGAAGGGGGAGTACGCATATAAAGGATGGTTAGCAGGGAGGGAAGACTCGGGCCCGCCTGGAAAGGGGGGAGACTATACCGTGGCTGAGTGAAGCATATAGGGTCGCCAGTGGGGATCGCGCATAGCAGGCACCTATACGTAGAACGCGGGCTGACCGAGCGGGCATGCCAACAACGTAATGGGCCAGGCAACTGACTCCTCCGCTGAGTGAATCATGATTTTACCTGTCCGGCCCACTTGGGAATAGATTTTCCTCCATGTGGCCCCTAAGCTAAAATGAGTTTGACACCCCTACAGTAAACTGTCATCCAAACTACACAATTACATCAGAGCTCATGGTGGAACGATGAAATGACTAAGCATTTTTTTCCTGAACAATGACAAAAAGATTTGGCAACCAGTCTGTCGAGTCACTGATTGTCGTCTGCGTACTTTTATCACTGGTTGATTTACATTCTCTTCATAGTGAACATCAAGATTTACTTGCACAGTTCATGGCAAACACGTGAATTATGAAATGTTTCCAACATATGCTTGGCACTTTATGACAACTGGGTCAACCATTTTGCAATTAATAATGATAATTAAAACCAACTAACATTTGTTTTTCAACAAATTTTTAAACGTGATAAAGTCATTTCTAATAACTAATTGCTTTTAGGGCATCACGGTGGCTCAGTGGTTAGCACTGTCGCCTCACAGCAAGAAGGTCGCTGGTTCGAGTCCTGGCTGGGTCATGTGCCGTTTCTGTGTGGAGTTTGCATGTTCTGCCCTTGTTGTCGTGGCTTTCCTGCAGGTGCTCCGGTTTCCAGCACAGTCCAAACACATGCGCTATAAGTGAACTAAATTGGCCATAGTAAATAAGTGTGTGTGTGAATGAGAGTGTATGGGTATTTCCCAGTACTGGCTTGCAGCTGGAAGGGCATGCATAAATCGATAAATAAGGTATACACACATATATATATATATATTCATTCATTCATTTTCATTTCGGCTTAGTCCCTTTATTAATCTGGGGTCGCCACAGCGGAATGAACCGCCAACTTATCCAGCATATGTTTTACGCAGCGGATGCCCTTCCAGCTGCAACCCATCTCTGGGAAACATCC
>CAIGQW010051419.1:0-20060 GCA_903798125.1 Danio choprae
CTCTGCTGCGTTCTCTTTGATGTTTCAATAATGCATAATAATGTTTATAATTAAAGACACAGCAGCCAGTAACTTTTAGTTGTTGAGAGTTTTTGTCAAGTTTAAATGGTGTGTTTCTGCATGAAACGTGCGCAATCAGATTCATGTATACGTGTGTGAGAGACCGGGTGAAAGAGCATTCGCTTGACAGCTCCGTCGATGCCACGAGCGGCTGGGTTTCTTTCTTTATTTCTGTCTTTCTTTATTTTGGAGATAATACAAAATATGAATACAACAGAAAGCCGTAAAACTTTACAAATTACGTGTCAACTTTTGTAGGCTCAACACAATAGTGTCATATTAGATCTAGATAAAATAGCCTAAGCTATATTGAAATCATTTAAAGAATTACAAATATCGAATATAATAAAATCACATTAAATAAACCAATATAAAACAAACAAAAGCTATAACAATTTAGGTATATACAATACAAGTAAATTAAACCGTTTTAAGCCATTTTAAACTTTCATTTTAGAAAGGCCTATCTGAAAAAAAGATTTTAGATATTTTCTAAAAACAATAAACAAGGAAGGAGTTTTGAAACATTATTTATGAAGTATTTGGATACGATGATATTAATCCAAATGTGCAAACATTTTTTTGAGTGAGCGAAACCATCAGAAACAACCTTCTTTTCTGTCATCCAGTCCTGCGCAGCTGCTTTACAAACGGATTGTCCTCAAACAAGTGTTTATGTGGTAAAATGACGTGGTAAAATTTAAAAATGAAATGTTAAATGTAGAGCTTTATTAGATATTTACTCTTTTTTATATATTTAATATTTAGAATTGTAAATTAAAAAGGTTTAGAAGGATTTCAGGACCTCATGTCCTGAAACACTTAACGGTTTCCTTTACTTAAGATAACAAATAATATGCAGCATCCTTAAATTATTCTCTTAAATAAAGGGGAATTACCTATTGTAAGTGTAATATAGCCTAGGAAAAAAATTATATGTTTTAGGTCTCTCCAGATCAGTTGGGCTAAATGTTTGACGGCATCTACCAAAACGAGCATGTTATAAAATTCATTTTATTCTGAGTTATTACTGGAAAATTTTGGCGATTTTAAATTATGGGTGGTAAGCTGGGTCATCCCTCCGTTAGTGGCGATACCACTCAATGTACGATGCCAACAGTTCGTCGGCGAGTAGATAAATATAATGAATGAAAATACACAGGTCTATGCCTATAGACATTTAATGTAATGCTGTACAGTAACGTGTAATTTGTTTGTTTTGGTTGTCTTCATTTTAATCATTTTGTGATGATGCGATGGTGTGCTTTATCTGCCTGTTTTCCGCTGAAGTGGGTGGGTTGTGTGCACTCCCCCACAGCGCGCCCCATCCAAACTTTGAGTGGTTGTGCGGTTCAGGCCCCAGGATGCCCGCATTTTCGCTTGATGACACTGGAGATCAGATGTCCATCGCAACATCGGAGGGCGAGCTGTCATGCTCAGATGACAGACCGGGCTCGCTTCCATCCTACGTGGTGCAATGCATGGTCACGGTTCTTGAATCAGACACCATGGCTGTGCTTCCTGGGCTCACCGCCGGACCGACTAGAGTGTGTGACGTGCAGGCTAATGTGAGATGAATCTTCCAGCTCCCGTCCCCTTCTTCCCAGGGGTGCACAATGAGCACACGCTGGCATAGAGGGCATTTTTCTCCACCCGGTCCCCGTGCGCTTCTGCCTTCACCTACCTTGATGGCGAGGCGGCCAGTGGGTACGAAGCTATTCCTCAGGTGGTGGGCGCCGTCACCTGGAGGGGTAAGCTAAAGGTGCGTGCGTTATCTGTGTCTCTCATGGCCAAAGGCCACACTGCTGCGGGACATGCCACTTCTGCCCTGCACCACGGCCACCTGGCTGTGCTGCACAGGGGCGGTTCTTCCTCAGGCGTAAGCATGGATGGTGGTCAACTATGCTCTCATGACCTTCAAGTCGGCCGCTCGTGCCCTGGGGAGGACGATGACCACACAGTGGTCCGGAAATGCCACCCTTGGCTTACCCTGGCATATATGCGCCGTGCCGACAAAGTACACTTTCTTGGTGTGCCCATATCCCAGGCAGGCCTTCTCGGCGACACCATCGGGGACTTTACCCAGGAGTCCACGTTGGTGAGAGATCAGCCGTGAGCAATGGAGCAGGTCATCTCACGCTACGCTTCCTGGGATGAGCACTCCTCATCCCTCGGCCTGTTGGGGTTTCGGGTCAACCGAGAATGAGCAAGCTCTCCCCTGGGCAGAGCTTCTCTCATCTCGGGTTGGAGCTGGACTCGGTTTCCATCACGGTGTGCTTTTAGCGTTCCGGGCTAGTGCTGCCCTGTCCGACTAATTTGCCAGTTACAGTGGTCTCACTGAAGTTTTTCAGAGGCTCCTGGGGCATTTGACATTTGTAGCTGTTATCACGCTGCTCAATTGTTCATAAGAGAACACTTCAGCTCTGGCTTCGCGATCGGCTCCCCAGATGGGCATGGCACACGGAGACGCACCGGGTGTCCATCCCCATGCTGTGTCGCCACACCTTCAGTCCCTGGATGGACCTTGCCTTCTACAGGCCTGGGTGCACTTAGAACAAGTGTCCAGTCATGCTGTCATTCTGACAGATGCTTCCAGTAAGGGGTGGTGGGCTGTGTGTATCGAGCATGCAGCCGCAGGTTCGTAAACCAGACTTCGGTTGCATTGGCATTTCAATTGCCTGGAATTGTTGCCAGTGTTTCTCGCTCCTCGCCAGTCCCTACCAGTACAGGAGGGGAAATACTTGTTGGTTAGGACAGCCAGCATGGCTGCGATAGTGGACATTAACCATTTGGGTGATGTGCGCTACCACCGCATGTCTCAGCTCACTCGCCATTCTGCTCCTCCGGAGTCATGTGGCTTAATAGCTGCGTGCCGTTCATATCCCATACGACCGCTCCATGCCAGCTTACACGATGTCACGACAGTTACACTCCGGGAGAATGGAGACTCCACCCCGGCACGGTCCAGCTGTTATGGGCACGCTTCAGAGAAGCCCAGGTCATCCTGCTGCTTCTCCCGAGTGGCCCTTTGCTAGCTGCTTTCCCTGATCTGCACCAATCCACTGGCTCTCAGCTGGCCGGGTTTACGCAATATGCATTTTTCCCCAGTGAGCCTGCGTGCACATACTCTGTGCAAGGTCGCGGAGACGAGGTGTGGGTCTCGCTCATTGCACCTCCTTGGCCCAACCAGACCTGAGTTTCCAGACTCATACTCCTCGTGATGGCCCTATCTGTCGAATTCTCCAGAAGAAGCACTCCTTTTTCCGGGACGGGCACCCTCTAGCACCCGTGCATGGTTCTGGAACCCCCATGAGGGCTTCTAGACAGAGCGTGGTGGACTAAGGTGACCTATCAGTCGATGGGTAACACCGTCAATCAGGCTAGAGCACCCTGTATAGACAAGCCTATGTCCTGTAGTGGAGTCTATTCGTTGTGTGGAGCTCTTCTCTCTGAGAAGAACCCCGGACATGCCAGATTAGTGTTGTGTTTTCTTCGTTCAGAATAGCTGGAGTGCAGGCTGTCACCCTCCACACTGAAGGTTTGGCGTGCTGGCATCCCCCCTCTCTGTGGGGTGGCGGATGGTAGCGCACTGGGAAAGCATAACCTCATCAGCTGGTTCCTCAGAGGTGCGTGGCGCGAGATGGTTAATTCCATCCCCACCCTCCTCTCTTGCCCTCTTGGGATCTCTCTAGACCCAGCAGTTATGGTTAGGTACGTTGAGCCACTCGATTCAATATCTATAAGTTTTCTGTACATGAAGGCAGCTCTGCTGGTCATGTTGGTATCATTCAGGAGGGTTAGGATTCTGGAGGATTCAGCCTGCAAGCGATGTCTGCGGAGGAGGCAGACCCTGCCCTTTCATTGCTATGTCCGCGCACTGCGCTTAATGTGACGTAGAGCATACATCTTTAAGCAGCTCTTTTGTGTTATGATCGGCAGAAGGGAAGTGCTGTATCAAAGCAGAGGTTGGTCCATTTTATAGTTTATGCCATCGCACTTGCTTCATGTGCCAGGACGAGCTGTGTCCCCCGGGAGAGAGAGCACACTTAAAAAAAAAAAAAAAGCGGTGCCTCCTTTTCGGCTTGAGTATGCAGCAAAACAGATTATGTAAACACCTAACACATTTGCAAGATTTTATAATCCTTGAGTGGAGTCAGTTTCCTCCCGATTACTGGGTTACTCTGGTCAATCGGGATGAAATTAGCTCGGTGTCAAAAATGCTTGCTGCACCATGCTCCCTAACCTGGAGATACATGTGCTTTTTCTATTCTGCTAGTAAGGCCCCCAACATCTGACTCGGCGGAGGAGTCGAGTGCCTGGCTCAGTGTAATGTCTGGTATGCCCATTTGGTCTACCCACATGGAGAGGTTCCGTGCCAGCTGTGCGCAGCCCCCTTTGGGGACGCCGTATGCTTTTTTCAGCCACGGAGTGTTCCCCCAGACCAGGCGGACCCATGTCTTCCCTACCCGCTAACCAGTTTATCATATGTAGCACTCCACCTTATTAGGGCTAGTCCATATACTCTCTTACCATTACGTCTCCCCTCTTGGGTAGCAGGTGGTCTCCGCAGCGTCTTCCCCCTTCGGGGACTGGCACGATTTCCCAACGTACTGTCGTATTTCTTAAAATCCCTAGACTTCATTAACTAAGAAAAAGCTTATTTACGACCCCCGATCTAATTTTATTTGAGTTTTTTCCATGTAATGGTAATTTTTTGGGGGCCCTGGGGGACGTTGGAAGGTTGGGCTTTTGGTGATGCTGGTGCGCTCACGATATGCTTAGCAAACTGCACATCAGGACCGTGACGGGCTTAGCTGCTGTGGCGTTTCCATACACTCTCCCATATGTCTGGTATCAGACACACATTGGAGTTCCCATGAAGGGGAACGTCCTGGTTACGCACGTAACCCACATTCCCCGAATAGGGAACCATGTGTCTCCAGCTGTCAGCTGAGTAATCGGCTCTTCAGCAGACAAATTCTAGATGCTCGCTCCTCAGCGGGCACAGATATAGGCTGCTAATGACTAATCAGTATCAGCTGTGGAGCTGAGCTCTGCCAATTCATTTGGCATTTATTGGCCCGTTTTCATACTCTTTAGAGTGATTGGTCATCTGA
Source organism: Danio choprae (assembly GCA_903798125.1). Classification (NCBI taxonomy): domain Eukaryota; kingdom Metazoa; phylum Chordata; class Actinopteri; order Cypriniformes; family Danionidae; genus Danio; species Danio choprae. The sequence continues at coordinate 5,178 of CAIGQW010051419.1, forward strand.
CGCACGTCTCCGTTCACTATTCAGGGAACGTGGGTTACTTACATAACCAGGACGTTATACTTTACTAATATGTTTGTTTGATTGTTTCAGAATCAGAATCAGAATTTGTTTTATTGCCAAGTGTGCTTACACACACAAGGAATTTGTTTTGGCTACAGAAGCTTCCAGTGTACATAAAGTGACAAGTGACAACACGAAATAAATATGAAAAAGACAACAAACATTAAACAGAGATGCAATCAGTCAAAAAGCTCTGGATGTTGAATTGTATGTACGGATTTGTTATAAATATACAGGTTATAAGGTGCTGTGTACAACTGCGTCGAAAAAGTATTGCACTGTAAATTGTTATAAGGTGCTGTGTACGAGTGCGTATAAGAAAGTATTGCACGTTTATTGCACAGTAGGGGAATATTTAACTGTTCATGAGGTAGATGGCCTGAGGAAAGAAACTTTTCCTGTGTCTGGCTGTTTTTGTGCTTGGTGCTCTGTAGCGCAGACCAAACGGTAACAGTTCAAACAGGAAGTGTGCTGGGTGTGAGGGGTCCAGAGTGATTTTGTAAGGCCTTTTACTCACTCTGGAAGAGTACAGTTCTTGAAGTGTAGGAAGGGTAGTGCCAGTGTTTCGTTCAGCTGTCCGGACTATTCGCTGTAGTCTGCGGAGGTCGGTTTTGGCAGCTGAGCCGAACCAGACGGTGATTGAAGTGCAGAGGATGGATTGGATGACAGCTGAGTAGAACTGTACGAGCAGCTCCTGGGGCAGGTTGAACTTCCTCAGCTGACGAAGGAAGTACAGTCTCTGCTGGGTTCTCCTAAAGTCCACTATCATCTCCATCGTTTTGAGCGTGTTCAGCTCCAGGTTATTGCATCTGCACCATAAAGCCAGCCGCTCCACCTCCTGTCTGTATGCAGACTCGTCATCGTTTCGGATGAGGCCGATAACAGTAGTGTCATCCGCAAACTTCAGGAGCTTGATGGAGGGGTCTTGATGGAGGGAGTGCAGTCATTGGTGTATAGGGAGAAAAGTAGTGGGGAGAGGACACATCCCTGGGCGGCGCCAGTGCTGATGGTGCGGCTGTCGGATGTGATTTTGCCCATTCTGACTAGCTGTTGTCTATCTGTCAGAAAGCTGGTGATCCATTGACAGACAGGGCTAGGAACAGAGAGCTGGGTCAGTTTGTACTCGAGCAATGATGGGATAGTGGTGTTGAAGGTAGAACTGAAGTCCACGAACAGAATCCTTGCGTAGTTCCCTGGTTTGTCTAGATGTTGTAGGGTATAATGCAGTCCCATGTTGACTGCATTATCCACAGACCGGTTTGCTCTATAAGGCAAACTGCAGAGAGTCTAGCAAAGGTCCAGTGATGTCTTTCAGATATGCAAGCACCAGTCTTTCATATGACTTCATGGCCACAGATGTTAAGGCAACAGGTCTGTAGTCATTGAGTCCTGTGATCTTTGGTTTCTTCGTCATTGGGATGATGAAGCGTGGAGCGCTTAAAGCAGGATGGAACTGTGCACTGTTCAAGTGATCTGTTGAAGATCTGTGAGAAAATGGAGGCCAGCTGGTCAGCGCAGGTTCTCAGACAGGCTGGTGAGACACTGTCTGGGCCTGGTGCTTTCCTTCTCTTCTGTTTCCTGAAGCACTGACGCACATTATCCTCACTGATCTGAAGTGCAGGGGGGGAGAGGGGGATGGCTGGAGGTGTTGATGGCTGTGTAGAGAGATGGTCACGGTGGGTGTGGGGTGTCTGGTCGGCTGTTTCAAATCTACAATAGAACATATTCAGCTTGTTTGCAAGATCTTTATTGCCGTCAATGCTGGGGGATGGTGTCTTGTAGTTAGTGATGTCTTTCAGGCCTTTCCACACTGATGCAGGGTCGTTGGCAGAAAACTGGTTTTCCAGCTTTTTGGCATAGCTCTTCTTAGCCACACCAATCTCCTTTGTCAGTGTGTTCCTGGCCTGATTGTACAGGACCCTGTCCCCACTCCTGTAGGCATCCTCTTTGGCCTGACGAAGCTGTCTAAGTTTTGGTGTAAACCATGGTTTATCGTTGTTAAATGATAAATAAGTCCTGGTAGGGATGCATAACTCCTCACAGAAACTGATGTATGATGTTACAGTCTCTGTAAGCTCGTCCAGGTCGGTGGCAGCAGCTTCAAATACACTCCAGTCAGTGCATTCAAAACAGGCTTCTAAGTCCTGCTCTGTGTCATTGGTCCATCTCTTAACAGTCCTTAATACTGGCTTAGTAGTTTTAAGTTTTTGCCTGTAAGTTGGTAGAAGATGAGCTAGGCAGTGGTCAGAGAGTCCTAGAGCTGCTCTGGCAACGGAGCGATATGCATCCTTTATTGTTGTGTAACAATGGTCCAAAATATTATTGTCTCTGGTGGGGCATGTAATATGCTGTTTAAATTTAGGCAGCTCATGTGTGAGTTTAGCCTGATTAAAGTAACCGAGAATGATTAAAAACAGAGTCCGGGTGTTGTTGTTCTGTCTCTGTGATCAGATCAGCCAGCTGTTGCAGTGCAGTACTCACGTGTGCTTGTGGTGGAATATAAACACTGATGAGAATGCACGAGGAAAACTCCCGCGGCGAGTAGAATGGCTTACAGTTAATGAAAAGCACTTCCACATCAGGACAGCACATCTTCTTTAACACAGTTACATCCGTACACCACCTTCTGTTGAGGTAAAAGCATATTCCACCGCCGCGTGTTTTGCCCGTTGACGCCGTATCGCGATCCGCTCTGAACAGCTGAAAGTCTGGTATGTGAGCGCGCTGTGCGGAATTGCTTCATTCAGCCAGGTTTCCGTGAAACACAGAGCAGCAGAGTTGGTAAAGTCCTTGTTATTGCGTGCGAGCAGAAGTAGTTTGTCCATTTTGTTAAGAGAAGAGGAAGAGAGCGGACATTCGCTAGATGGATGCTAGGTAGCGGTGTTCTAAAGCCGCGTTGTCTGAGCCTGACGAGCGCACTGGCTCGATTCCCAAGCCTGCGCGTCTTGTAGCGTTTCCACAGTGCAGCTACTCCGCCGACAACAATGTTCTGCAAAACACCAGAAATTTAAAACTGGTTGGTGATTAAATCGTGTGCACTGCCGAATGTTCAGCAGTTCGTCCCTGGTGTAACTGATCGCGTATGACAAACATAAAACAGGACAAACTAAGAAAAACATTACGATAGCTGAAGAGCTTCACGCCCAGGCAGCCATCCGCGGCACCATCTTATGACGTAATCTTATGACGTTTGTTTGTTTGTTTGTTTTTTGACATCATTTTGGTGCTGTCAATAGACCCACTTCTTTAATGGCTCTCTTCTTGACTTTCTTTGTCATATTTCATTTGGTGATTGCCATCTCATTTTACCTATAAACAGATTAGTTTTTTGACATTGTTCATGTTTAGCTTCATGGCTTCTAAATTTGCCCTTCCATTTTTCAACAGTTGTTGTGGCTGAACACGTTTCCGAAGTTAGTTGTTGTGAAAATGCTAATACAGCAACAAATAGCATCACCCACATAATCAATGGGGCTAGTAAGACTACCAGGCTCAGTTGAGGGATGAGTTTAATATGTGGTTGTGACAAATATTTACATTTAGGTTTGTGTTCTTTTTAACCGTAAAATAGACAAGGGTGTAAAATGATCAAACCAAATTATTTGGGAAATATATTTATTTATTAAGTCATTCATATTTTTATATCATCTGGATTAAAGTAAAGCCTATTCAAATGGCATTTTTAAATGAAACATATTTTGTACTTTATGGGTTGTCTCCCAAGACAAATTTAAGTATAAATTATTTTCACAAAAATATGTATTATGCAAAATATGCTAAGCATACAAGTCTATGTGTTTGAGGCATCTACATTTTTTTGTATTTTAACATAGTTCTCCCCTCTCACAATTACCTGAAACACCCCGTTGACAGTCACCTGAAGCACCCCGATCACAGTAACCTGTATTCTAATTAGTCACGCACCTGCACGTCATTCCCCACTCATCACTCCAGCCCATAAAACCCCTCATCGTCCCTCACTTAGTGTCCAGCATCGTTGCATGGGAGAAGGACAATCCTGACAGTCAGTGAATCCTAAATCGACTTAGTTATACTTCTGTTCCTTGTTATCCTCCTGGTTCCCTCCTGGTTGTGTGTTCTCAGAATCCTCCATGTTCCTGCATCATCATCATTCTCCAGTCCCTTTACTTCTTCTGGTCCGCTGCTCATCACATTTTGAAATAGATAATACCTGGTCATATCATTCCTGTTCAATATACGAATATTCTAAGTCATTCATACTCACAGCTCTGATCTCGTCCCCCTTCTGTGACAGAAGGCAGAACCATAACTGAAAAAATGAGCAGTACGGACCTGTTTCAGATGCTTGTGAACTCACTCAAACAGGTGCTGCGAGCACCTCCACCACCGACACCCAGCACTTCCGCATTCCACATGACTTCTCCACCGCAGGTCATTTAGTTCCATGGCCCATCCGTCCAGTCTCCACCCAGTCCCGTCCAGCGCCCTACTAAGGCCTGGTGGAGGAGTGCAACGGGTTTTTGCTACAATGTTCACTGGTGTTTGAAATGCAACCATTACAGTAGTATCTGACTGACGTTTTAAAGATTGCTTTCATCTCTGCTTTCAGGAAAGGCGCTGCGCTGGGCTAAAACCTTGTGGACGCAAAAAGGAGCGGTAACACAATCTATAAAGTTGTATACTGAGCATTTCAAGGCAGTTTTCGACAGTTCGGCTGAAGAGGTTTCTGCTGGCGAACAGTTATATCACCTAAAACAAGGTACGAGATTCATAATTTCCCCAGTAACCCTCTCCTCCATCAGCCTGTTTCCTCAACCCTACCAGACTACAGTCCAGAACCAATGATCTTGGATCAAGGGAAGTTAACCGAAGCAGAGCGGCTCCGTCAGCTGAATCAGAGTCTCTGTCTGTACTGTGGAAGAGCGGGGCATTTCCGAGCATCATGCCCCATACGTCCAGCACGTCCAACAGTGAGTGCAATTCATGTATTGCAAGAGAACATGCTATCTCTCACCACTGTTGTGATGCTTACTGCACCTAACATCTCTCTTCCAGTGGTTGCACTCCTTGACTCCGGTTCAGCCGGCAATTTCATCTCCGGCGCCCTCTGCCATCAGCTCTGCTGCAAAACCTGTTTCTCCACAAAAAGCTATAATGTTCAGTTCATCATCGGAAAGCCCTTAAATCGTCATCAGATCAACAGAGTAGTGAATTCCATTAATCTACAGACCGACCGTGGCTGGTAAAACACAATCCTGTGCTCTCATGGGGCACAGGAGAAATTCTAAAATGGGAAAAGAACTGTTTTTTCTGGTGCATTCCTGAATGTCCTGTAATGAAAATTAATAACTCCATGTCTGTGTTTACTACTTCTATAGAAATTCCTGTTGATCTGTGCTCTGAGAAGACATTTTTTGCCTCAAGAGAGCCACCCAGCTTCCCCCTCACAGGCCATGGGACTGTGCGATTGACCTGATTGAGGTAATGTCACAGCCAGGCCAGGTTTTCCACACTCACAATCACCCGAAGCACCCCTGATCACAGTCACCTGCATTCTAATCAGTCGCCTGCACGTCATTTCCCGCTCATCACTTCAGCCCATAAAACCCCTCATCGCATGAGAGAAGGACAATCCTCATGGTCAGTGAATCCTAAATCAACTTAGTTATAATTACCTGTCTGTTCCTTGTTATCTCCAGTGTCTGCGTCTCTCTTCCTTCCTAGTGTGATTCCCTCATGGTTGTGTGTTTTCTGAATCCTCCAACATGAGGTAGCAGTGTGGTTTTCACCACCCACTGAATTGGTTGAGATGCGCATATCATGTCTCAGTAGTAATGCATATGAACATGTCCACAGAACAGGATTTGCAAAGAAACTGGGATTAAACGAACTGTTCCAACTATCTATGATCAGCTGCACCTCAATGAGTATTAAAATTGTCAAACTTTTTTTTTCATAGTTCATGTTTGTAATAAAGAAATGTAAAACCTCTATGTAATTCATAAACACTGGAATCACCACAGTTATAGTGCATAGTGTCAGTACATCTATGAACAAAGACACTTGGCCACTGAACCGAACTCCCAGAACTCTTTGCACTCATGTCACAGCTGACAATAATCCAGACATTCACACACACACACACACACACACACACAGTTGTAGCTCACCTTCAGTGATTTCATGGACTATTTATACACCTCACTTTCACATACACATTGCTGAGTCTTGTTTACCCTGTGTAACATTACAAAGCATTTTCCCTTGTATGTCTTGCCATGTTTGATCTTTGTTTTGTTTCCCGTTTTGATTCTTTGCCGCCTAGCCTGACCAATTGCCTGTATTTTGACAACGTATTTTGGATTACCTTTACTGTGTACTGTTAGCTCCTGTTTTTGACCAATGCCTGCACGACTTCTCTTTAAATAAACTGCATGTGGATCCCCACATCCGTTGTCAGTGTCCCCATTATTTAATGGTAAAGACTTGAGTTCCCTGCTACATTTTTCCCAGGTACTGTTTGACATGATGCACACAGACAGCTGCTTAAACTGATGTATAATGACCCATTCTAGGTTTTGGATTCCACGGAAAATACTTTTGCCCTGACATGGTTGGAGGGTATCTCAACTGACTGCCTTAAACCACCTCTGGATCAGCTAAATGAAATGGCCGAAGTGGATGCCTGACCTCTGTCAATCCAGCTGGAAGTTTGCTGTCTGAGCTGTTTCTCATGACAGACTGCTGCTGCGGATGAACACTGCAAGGGTAGAATGCCAATTTAAGTCTAATTCAAATAGATAACATCAACTTCTGTGCATAAACTTGAAATACATAAGATGTTATCAGGGATGGGCAGTATTTATGATACAAGTATTTCAAATACATATTTTAAATAGGAATAGTATTTTGTAATTTGTATTTGATAGGGTTTATGAAAATGAGTTAATATTTTGTATCAAAATACTTTAGTGTCTTGTTTTTTTAAATACTGTAAAATACTTTGTAAGAAGATGATTTTCAGATAAACATTAAAATTCAGTTAAAATGTAGTTCATTAAGTAACGTTATATTTCATAGAAGTTAAAAAGGGCATTGATACAGCTTCAGACAGTTATTTATGAGGAATAGATAATATCTATGACACATATCTATGAGCTATGTGGAAATGTGGCAAATAGTTATTCTGTGTTTGTTTATAGATATAGTTTTATTCATTTCATATTCAAGTTAAAGGAGGTTGTAATGCACAACTGCAGTTAATTTGTTTATGCTTTGTTTTATGCTGTGAGAAAGTTATCACAATACACATTTAGGTCTATTTTGTGATGTTAATTGTGAATTGATTTAGAGCCTTTTTGAGAGTGGTTTAATATAATAATGTCAGTGTCATATATTTGCTAAACAACTGCACTATAGGACATGTTATTATTTATGACCCTTATATGTGTTTGTAACTGAATCACAAAGAAGCGATAGTTAGTATGTGATTACCTGCGTTGCAAACACAATTGGCGTGCTCCTTGAAAAAACTGTGTTTTCTATGTGTTTCAACAGAAATAAATGTGTTGCTACAAGAACGGACATCGTCTCCTTCTTAGAAGTGTAACATATTTTGGCGAGCCAGCCAGGAGGAGGCGATAGAGTGACCAGCACCACTACCCTCCCTCCTTTCCCATGAGACGAACCTTCAGTAAAATGGAAGGTTCCTGCGTGATCAAGTAAGTGCTGCTTTGTAGCAGCTTGGAGAAGAGTCTCTCATAGATGTCTGCAGGTATCTGAAATGTGATGGCCTGGATGATGGAGAGTCTCGCAGCAAGACACGGAGGGCATTTATTAAGATGGCTGAAGCGGCATTAGATGCGCTCGAGGAAACTGAAAAGAGCTAACAAATTCAGCAGTACTGTGCTGACCTGCTGCTGGTGATTGAAAAATACAATAAAAAGAGTAGTCAGTCAGACCAAGGGGACCCACTAGGGAAGATTGTCCCAGCTGAAGTCCTAGAAAAACGCTTCTCATCACCTTCCTCTACTAAGAAGACAACAGATGTTCCACACATGAGCCGTCTAGAACCAACTCATCTGTTGCCCGAGGTAACACTTCGAAGGGAATTTAAAATTTGTGGTCAAATTGGAGAGAGTGGTCAGAAGGATAAACTGTCGTATCTCAGCTTGGTCCGCCAGATGGAGATGGGGATAGAGAAGGGACACACCTAGACTGAAGTAGTTGAAGCAGTAATTAGGGCTGTTAGTCCATGGTTGCCATTAAGAGATATGTTAGAAATTAAGCGGGGACTGACTTTTAGTACACTTCTAACCATCCTAAAAGGCCACTATCGGGTTGATAGCTCCACAGAACTTTACCATCAGCTCCTGAACATCTCCCAAGAGCCCAGAGAAACAGCTGTAAACTTTGTATTTCGTGCAATTGAGCTTAAGGAGAAACTGTTATGGAAAGCAAAAAATGAAGATACCGATGAGCAGTACAGCAGAGCCGTCATCCAGCGAAAGTTCCTCCGCTCAATAGAAACTGGACTGCTGAGTGATGCAGTGAAGTTCCAGATGTTGCCTTTCCTCAGTGATATCAGCATTGCAGATGAGGAACTTATACAAAAAGTGAATGAGGCAGCAAAAGTCGAGAGTGAGAGACAAGAAAAACGAAAAAGATCCACTGCTGGTAAAACACCTAAGGTGCAAGAGCTCATCACAGACTCTCAGGCAAAGTCAACATCTGCACAAAGCTCCATCAAACCTAAGGAGTCTAACCCAACAGCTGCAATAAAAGCAGTAAAAGGAAAACGAGTCTAAGCCTGACACCCTGAGTGCACAGCAGATATTGGAGGAACTTCGCAGGGAAATGAGGCAAATGTTTCAGGCTGTAATGGAATCAAACTCCCGTCTCCCTGATAAAAAACAACGAATGAAAGGCTGCAAGAAATGCAGAGAGAAGGGAACAGGTGAGCACTGTTTGCACTGTTTTAAGTGTGGGCAGGAAGGCCACTTTTCACATGGATGCAGAACTACATCGGGAAACGGGCAGGGACTACTGTGACGGGGCCAGCAGTAGTCCAAGAAAATGAGGCCCAAAACGAGCAACCACCACACAGCACAGTCCAGCAAACAACTACAGAGTGCAAAGAAACAGCAGCTAGTGCCCAACCAACAGAAGGTGTGGTTAACTATATACCACCTCAGTACCATCCACAGTTGGTGAGCCTAGTGGGAAACAGATGTGTAGTGGACTGTGTGATGGACAATTGTCCAGTGAAAGCCCTATGGGACACGGGAGCTCAGTCCAGTATAGTGAATGAGCCCTGGCGACTAAACCACCTTCCTCATACCGTTGTCAGGCCAATTACAGAGTTATTGGAAGACGAAACACTAACAGTTCTTGCTGCCAATGACACTCCCATTCCATATATTGGCTGGATTGAAGTTAGTTTCAGATTAGAGGGTGACCCCGCCACAAAAAGTGATTTGCAAGTGCCGATACTGGTGTCAAGTAACCCAGCAGTCGCCAGTGATCCTATAATTGGCTATAATGTCATTGAGACCATTATAAATATAAACAAGGAAAAGACTAAAGGTGGAAAACGGCAGTTGGCACAGAAAGTGAGTAAAGCTTTCGCAATGACAGTGGAAACTGCTCATCAGGTTGTCCAGTTGATGCAGAATGGTGAGCCAGAAACTGGTGTAGTTTGTACAAGTGGAAAAAAAGTGTTTTTACCAGCCAACCAAGTCACCACAGTCTACATAAGAGCACATGTGAGTTCACAAGCCCAAGGCCAACAAATGTTCTTTTCATCGGATATGCTGAATCCTCTACCAGAAGGGTTGACCTACAATAATGGATTGGTACAGATCCCAAACAAGAAAGCACCATACATACCAATATCTGTGGCCAACACTTCAGATCACAACATTTGTCTGGACCGGCATAGAGTAATTGGGTACCTGGAACCTGTCAAGGCCGTATATATGGCACCTGTGCAAACAGAAGGGGACAAGACAGCAGCAAAAATGAAGGACAGTGCAGAGATAAAGTCTAGTGGGATAGGGGGCGCACCACAGCTAAATAATAAACAAGCTAGAAGACCAACCTCATGGGACCCCCCTGTTGAACTTGTTGGTCATTTGTCTAAGGAACAGCAGGAAGCAGTGAGAAAAACATTGCAGGAGGAATATGAGGCCTTTGCTTATGACAGTGAGGACGTGGGATGTATACCATCTCTCAAGATGCATATTACCCTTCATGATACCAGTCCTGTGCAAAAGACCTACATGTCGGTTCCAAAGCCGCTTCACAGTGAAGTTAAGGAGTATTTGCAGGATTTATTGAGAAGAGGTTGGATCACGCATTCTCGGTCCCCTTATTCATCGCCCGTAGTGTGTGTCCGCAAAAAGGATGAGACTCTTCGTTTTTGTGTCGACTTTAGGGATCTGAACCGCAAGTCAATTCCTGACCGCCACCCAATTCCCAGGATTCAGGATATGTTGGATTCCTTGGGGGGAAGCTCATGGTTCTCTGTCTTAGACCAGGGTAAGGCGTACCATCAGGGTTATCTGGATGAAGTGAGCCGCCCACTTACAGCATTCATTACACCCTGGGGACTCTTTGAATGGGTCCGCATACCCTTTGGCCTGAGCTCAGCACCAGCAGAGTTCCAGAGGAGCATGGAGCATTGTTTGGCTGATTTGAGAGACACAATTTGCCTACCGTACCTTGATGACAATCTAGTACACAGTCACAGCTTTGAGGAACACCTGGAACACATTCGTCTTGTTCTACAGTGTTACAAGAAGCATGGCATTAAACTAACCCCAAAGAAATGTGATCTGTTCAAGGCAAGTGTGAGATTTCTTGGTAAACTGGTGACGGGAGAGGGTTACACAATGGACCCTGCGGAAATAGCTCCGGTGATGTCTTTAAAAGAGAAGAATCCCACCACTGTTGGTGAGGTACGTCAAATGCTTGGGTTCCTCTCTTACTACCAGTGTTAATTTCGTTGACGAAGACTATGACGAAAAATATTCGTCAACGAACATTTTTTACAGACGAAAACTAAATAAAAACTAAATAAAAAGTCAGATATGATGACGAAGACGATGACGAAATTTAACTGACACTTTAGTCAACGAATAAAAACGAGAGGAAAATGTTGGGGCGGGACGAATGGAGAAGAGATCCAATAAGATCTACCCTTTTGTGGGGAAATCCAATCAGAGTGAATCTTTTAACGGCAGGTTGATCTTGGCAAAGCCATTTTCAAAAGCCGCGGTTTTCAAGTTATGAGGACGTTTGTTATACATTATATTTAGTTATACATTATACTTGGTTGCACAGTCTTGGTTACAAACCTTTGGTTAATTTAAGTTGACTTTTCTCGTTAGCAACACGCGGTCCGAGGGCAGCGGTATGTCTCATGAACAGACAGACAGACAGAAATGTCAGAGCTTAGTCTAGGACGAAGACGAAGAATTGACATCTAGTCAAACTTCACATATGACAACAAGGACAACAAGAGCGTCTGTAAAAATGTGGAGTAAAAATCGCTGGGAAAAAACACCACCAACTTGAAGCGACATTTACAGACGGCTCATCCAGAAATACACATCAAGGTATGCATAAACGCTAACGGTAAGGTTATTCTATCAGTTAAACCACCGTGATTCTGCTAAACTTGGAATAAATTAGAAGCCAAAACAAATTAACTTTGAATAGTATTGATTAAACGAATTGTCTCGTTGAATTAATTAATATAAATATGTGTACTATTATAACAGATGTTGTGGTGTTATATATATGACTCGACAAAAGGTGTGTGTGTTCGTGTTTGCACACGCGGGCACGCACGTTATATGGCAAGAAAGAAGAAAAAAAATCACAACTTTGTAAATCAATTATTATATCCTCGTATGCGTTTCATATATTTCAGGGACAATGCATATCTTTTGCCAATATGTCGCCGCAACGTCGGCACATGATCAGAAAATGCTGTCCGGCTGATGTTGTCATGACGCAACATGACAACATCATGTTGCGTCATGATGAGAGCAGGTCTTATGGTTATTTTTGTGAAAAAGACTCATGTTTTTGACATTTAATAAAATAAATGTTTTTATTACAACAATTAGATATGTGCCTGTATTCTCTATATGCTTCCATATATTGTAATATACTTACAATTACGTGAATTATGGAGAAAAATCTGCTAATATTTGGTCTACTAAAACTAGAATAAGACTAAAAGACTTAAGACTAAACTAAGACTAAAACTCCTATAATATTTAGTCAACTAAACTAGACTAAGACTAAAAGATTTCAGATGACTAAAATAGGACTAAAACTAAATTGTGTATTATTCCAAAGACTAAGACTAAGACTAAATCAGAATTTGCTGTCAAAATTAACACTGCTTACTACAGATCTTTTATACCCAACTTTTCCCGTGTGGCCCACCCACTGTACAGCCTTCTCACTGTCCCTAACACAGAAAAGCACACCCCGAAGCTGACCCAGAAAAAGCCCAATAGAACACAAAAGAAAGGTACAGGCCACTTACCATCACAGATGCCTATACAGTGGACCAGCTCTCACCAGGATGTGTTGAATCAGCTTGTAGATGTGCTCATCCAACCCCCTGTCCTTGGATACCCAGAGTTTACAGAGCCATTTGTATTACATTGCGATGCATCCCAAGTTGGTCTGGGTGCGGTTTTATACCAAAGACAGCAGGGCAAGATGAGAGTGATCGCCTATGGCTCTCGCACTCTGAGTCCAGCAGAGAAGAGATATCATCTGCACTCTGGAAAGCTAGAGTTTTTGGCTTTAAAGTGGGCCATATGCGAACGTGTTCGGGATTATCTGTACCACGCACCATCTTTTGTGGTATATACAGATAACAACCCACTAACATATGTGCTCACCACTGCAAAACTCAATGCAACAGGACACAGATGGGTGGCTGAGTTGGCAGACTATAACTTCACTATCCGGTACCGCCCAGGGAAGAACAACTCCGACGCGGATGGGTTGTCGCGTATGCCATTGGATATAGAGGATTACATGCGCAGTTGTACGACAGAGGCCAGTCAGGATGTAATCAGTGCATCTATGGAAAGGGTGGTTGCTGAAAAAAGAGACACTTGCCCGGGCATTGTGCTGATACAGATTAGTGCTTTGAGCCTAGTGAGAGATGGAGAGACCAGTCAACAACCTCCTACCTCAGAACAAATCTGCAAAGCTCAGAGAGAAGATGAAATTCTATCAAGAGTTCTCTGGTACATGTCACAGAATAGGAGACCAAATAGGGCTGAAGTGAAGGCCGAGAATGCCGCAATGACCATACTGCTGAAGCAGTGGTTGAAGATCAACATGGGCCAAGATGGTGTCCTGCGCCGTAAAACCTCCCACCGAGAACAACTGCTCCTTCCTAAAGTTTACCAGCCATTGGTCTTCAAGGAACTCCATCAAGACATGGGTCACTTGGGGGTTGAAAGAACACTGGACCTTATTCGTGAACGGTTCTACTGGCCACAGATGAGTAAAGATGTAGACCATTTCGTCACAAGAGTTTGCGAGTGTCTCAAAAAGAAAAAGCCGAGTAGACAGACCCGTGCGCCTCTGATACCAATCCAAACCACCTATCCATTCTAGCTAGTGTCCATAGACTTCCTGCATTTGGATAAATGCAAGCATGGCTACGAATATATATTGGTGGTTATGGACCACTTTACAAGGTTCACACAGGCCTATGCGACGAGAAATAAAGCTGCCAAAACAGTAGCCGATAAGATCTTCAATGACTTTGCACTCAAGTTTGGTTTTCCAAGCAGATTACATCATGATATGGGCAAAGAGTTTGAGAACCAGCTGATGGCCCGCTTGAAAAAACTCTCTGGCATCCAGGGCTCACACACGACACCATACCATCCCCAGGGTAACGGGCAGGTGGAAAGGTTTAACCGCACCCTGTTATCAATGCTGCGTACCCTGGAGGAAAAAGAGAAGGATGACTGGAAAGATTCGCTTGCTAAAGTTATCCACGCGTACAACTGCACAAAGAATGAGGCAACAGGTTATGCGCCTTACTACCTGATCTTTGGACAGTCTCCTCGCTTACCCATTGACTTGTTGTTCAATCTTGGTAAAGATGAGTCTCAGGATACGTATGATGGCTATGTGGGTCACTGGAAAAAGAGGATGCAAGAAGCATATCAGATTGCAGCCAAAACAGCCATTAAGGTAGCGGCTCGTGGAAAAGCTCTCTATGACAGGAAAGTTCAGGGAAGAGACCTTCATCCAGGGGACAGAGTTCTCCTAAAGAATCTCACACCCAGAGGAGGCCCGGGTAAAATAAGGACCTACTGGGAAGACCAGGTGTATAAGGTGAAGGAGAGAAAAGCGGGAGATAGCCCTGTTTATGAGATCAGCCCAGAGAATGGGAAAGGACGGGATAAAGTTGTTTATAGAAACCTTCTGCTGCCCTGTGACTACTTACCCGCTGACCAGCCATCAGTAGGGAGACTCCAGCCACAGAAAAACAGGCTGAATTCAGCAAAGGAAAGAACCAGAGTTCAATGTCAAAAACGACATCGACCAGAACAGAGTGACACCTCTGACGATGAATATGGCAACACCTATCGTTGGCATCTCAGACCAACACGGCAGAAACTGGGTTTTCTGAATCCTCTGGCAAAACCTTTCCGGCCACAGCGGCAGCATCCTCAGCACCATGAAGAGGATATGCCACTACAAAGCGAAGAGGATATGCCACTACAAAGCGAAGAGGATGTGCCACTACAAAGCGAAGAGGATGTGCCACTACAAAGCGAAGAGGAT
>CAIGQW010051425.1:0-11309 GCA_903798125.1 Danio choprae
CATGCATACATACATACAGTATAATGTGTTGAAATAATAGACGACCTTAACTTTTTATAGCAGTGAAAAAAACCTGATGCTAAATATTTTGTTATTTAAAGCTATAACATGGATAACCACACTGTGGTATAATGTTCTGTTCATCTCTAGTCTGCTGAAAAAAAGTTTCTAGTCTGCTGTTTTCTCTCACATACTGAGTTAATTTAATCAATAATTGCAAAGAAATGGCAAGCAACTCGCAGAATTAAACATGACATTTTGAAGCAGAAATGGAAAATACTACCAGTAATGTTTTATAACTTTAAGAAATATATATTATTTATTATTTAAAAAATAAAAAAGGCATTAGGTTGCGTGTCAAAAAACATTTCCATCTTAAACAACCAATTTAAATCAAATTAAACCCCTTAGAAATGCACTTTTTGTTTTCATGTGACTCATATGGTTTTGGAACATTTTATTGTTTTTGGCTTTATGATCTGGTCATTTCGACCAAGGAAAATCCTTTTAGAAATGTAGTGTTCAAAATCATTGCATGTATGAATGTAATGTTTAATTTCATTAATGTACTTAAAAGAAAGATAGCATCGTGTTATTGAGCAGTTTGATTCCGCATACGCAGAGAATGACATTAATTCCCCATCTCTTTCTTTTAGCCAGAGCAATGTTGAGGACTTGAAGAAACTCGCAAAACAGTTTGACATCAATATGACTCGCCAGGACCAAGAAAAGGAACAAGAGAGCACAGAAGGAAGAAATAAACTTAATAAGCTACAAAGTGATGGTGCAATGAAAACGCAGAGATCAGCATCAATCCCAGTTTTGTCTGCACAGCTAACCGGCTGCTCTTCTCTTGAGGAAGAAGAGCAGGAACTTCAGGCGCTGTTTGATGGTCCCACTCAGCATGTAAGTGGGAGACTGAGCCCACTGTCAGTAAACTGCACACCAGAAAACACAACTGAACCCGTAGCTCAGGTTGAACTGAGATCGAGTTGTGGATCTAAAGCTACACATTTTGACGATGACTGGGAAAATGATGACCTGCTGAATGACTCATTTGTGTTGGAAATGACACAGAATCCAGTTCCAATGAATGTAGGTCAGAAACGAAGCACTGCTCGGCCTGAACCTTCCACTAAAAGATGCAATTTTGTGACCAAGGTTAATCACTCTAATGCCAGAAACATCTGCACTGAGACTCCACAGAGTACTAGCAAGAGCAGCACCTTTACCAAGACACTTCCTGAAGTCAAAGCATCAAATCAAAGCACTTTTAGGCCGAAGCCATCCACTTCTGCCCAGAATCAAAATACTGAGAAGCTGCTAAACACTGCACCTGTGAACCAAGTAAACCAGCAAGCTTGTTCATCTCAGGATACAAGAAAATCGGATATTGATGAAACGACCAGAAACAGCGGAGCTTCAAGTCAGACCACTTCTTCTCAATTTGATGGTGTTTCAGAAGAGGACATGAAGTCTCTGTTTGATTCTGATGGACTGTGGAATGACGAAGATGACGATCTGCTTTTCAAGGCTTGTGACGATGTGGAGAAGTTATCTGCCAGTCAGGAACAGCAAAAACTTGCACACGAATCTAAACGATCTGCTTCTAAAGCACCTTCTTCTTCAAACACCATTGGCCAACAACAAGAACCCACGAAGTCCACACGAGTCTTTGCTCGCTCAAATTCGGTACCATGCACAAGTGGCAGCTCTGGGTTTAAACTGGGATACAGTGTATTAGCAACTTCTGAAAGTTCTAGCTGTGGTTCAGGAAGTCAGAGTGCTCAGCATTATGGGCGTGCACAAAACAAATCGGACTTGGCACACAAGCCTGGGGTCAGAGCCACAGGCTCTTCACAGACTGGAGGAAATTCTTCTAAATCCCACCATTACACGTTCAAGAGACATCTGTCAGACTCCATAACGCTCGCTAATAAAGGTAAGCTTTGTAGTTTGTGGAAACCTTAGCACATTAGCTCTGAAATTGCCTCAAAGAATAATCCTACAGAAGATGACTGCAATAGGCAAGTTTGCTTAAAGGCCGGGACCCCCCAAGCCGACAAAACCCAACTGTGTTGTCGCCTCATGTCTGGTTCCACCTGGACCAAATAGCTGTGCGTGAACACACCAAATTGACGAAAGCCGACTGAAATACCTACGTGAAAGGATTTGTCTTTCCGCACCCGCGTGGAGCAGTAGTCTGTTCACAACGGAAGACCGGAACTTCTGGCATGCGTGCAAAGAGTAAACAAAGCAGCATTTAGTACCACTATCACAGTAATTGTCAGTCACCATGGAGGGATCGCTCCTGCAAATATGTCTTATAATCTAATAATCCATATTGTTTGCAAACATTTGAGAAATTACAGCCGGGCCCATTTGTGTTCCTTTTTTGGCTTGAATTGTTCACTTGCTACTGGGGGGGTGGGGGTGCTTATTAATATTTATGACCCTTCCAAATATGCTCCAAATCAACCATATCATATTAGGGACAATTTATAGGGTTGGAAACAGACCTGTAAAACCATTTCTGGAGATATTTCATACTTACCAAAGCCACATACCTTCCATTTCGATATCAGAGAACACTTTAACAAATACTGTCAATGCCTTCTTTGGCACTTTTAAAAGACTAAAACAAAACACTTTAATACAGGACTAAAAAAAACAAACAAACCATTTTTGGGCACCAAAATGTTAAACTTGGAAGGACTCACAAGTTTCAATGTTTTAAAATATTAATTACTTTTTAGGACTACAAAAAAGGGAAATAATTTCCAGTGTTTCATTTCTCACAAGGGTATTGAGTTTCTGCGGAAAACGTTTAAATCTAGGTTGATATGTGATGCGAAAGAGCAACTTGAACATATTACTTCATTTCTGTTCAAATGAAGAACAGCGGTTATGGGGATGAATAAATGACAATTGTAATTTTGGCGGGAAACTATTTCTCATTCTCTCAACGGGTCTAACTGGCTTCCAATATACCTGTAGAGAAAGTTTGACTGCAGTCATTTTTGTGAGTGCTGTATTAAATATTGATAGAGGGTTATTGCAAGTCATTTTCACATCTCATCCCACAGAACCTTAACAAAGCTTTCCGTTTTTGTTGTTCCACAGTTTTTATTTCTTCCCACGTGACACCCAAGTGTTCAGCTGCAGAGATCGAGAGGAAAAAACAGGAAGCCATTGCAAGGAGGAGATTACGGATGCAGGCAAGCCAAAAAAATGGAGCACCTACATAATTGCGGGTACTCTACTAAATGCATTGGGCTGAAAAAGGACTAAATTGTGGGATTATGACACCGTAACCATTTCAATGTAGCGACAGAAGAGCTTAACACTAATTTGTCTCCTAAGTAGGGTTGTCACGATACTGGAATCCGATACTAATCGGTACTGAAATTTTAAAAACGTCCATTTCCAGCTAACATTTGAGCGCATTCTTAAACAGAGCTGATTTGCCATTGTTCACATGCTCAACAGAAATGACTGTGATTGGCCGTGAAGGTCATCAGTTCACTGAAGTCTCCACTGTTTACTGAGTGTAACAACAGATACAGGGACGCTGGAGCGTTTTAAAGCCGCGAAGATCAACTGGTCTTTTTATAAGCTGACATATGAGCGATCCGCTGATGAATCGACTGATCTTTGCGGCTTTAAAACGCTCCATTGTCCCTGTATATGTGGTTAGACTCAGTAAACAGTGGTGAGTTCGGTGAACTGATTACCTTCACAGCCAATCACAGTCAATTCCGTTGAGCACGTGAACACAATGGCAAATCTGCAGTGTTTAAAAACGTGCTCAAATGTTAGCAGGAAATGGACGCTTTAAAAATTTCTGTACCGATTGGTACCGAATTCCAGTATCGTGACAACACTACTTTTAGGAAAATGTTACTTGAAGATATCTTCTGAATAATGTACATAATGGGTGAAAAAAAGGCAATTTCTTGCACATTATAGTTCCAATATTACAACCCAGTATTGTGTGTAAAATGAATGTCTGTCGTCTTCACAATTTTAAATGAAACATTACATTTTTATCATGTGTCATCTAAATTGTGAAAGAAAAGGATCCTAGGTTTCAGATTATGTCTCAGTATGTCAACTTTTATTTACTCATTCTTGAAGATGTCAAAAAAAAAAAACACTTGAATTTTTTGTTGTCAATCAAAACCTAAAGGTCCTGGCGATCTTTTCTATTTGTGATCTTTATGTTTTCCCATTCAACACAATCGTGTTTCAGTATTAAAAGAGGCAAACGAAAGTCAGAAACAAGCGTGGCTTTGTGTATTGTTGCTTTCAAAAGCCTTTATTAAAACATTTCCAACGTCGACTGCAATCTTTCGGTCTCTGTCATTGCCTAATAATAGCCTAATGATATAATTACCTCCAGAAATAGCAAATAGTGAATTACCCTCTCCGTGCGTAATGCTCTTAAAATATAATCTTTGAAAAGAAATTGCTATTTTTCCGCACTAATAACACAATATCTCTTTCCAGTTTCAACCCGTCCACACCTGGTTTATTGTATATGTCACAATGTTACTCATTGTGTGCCTCGGGGAATGTCGGCATATCATTGGGATTCGGCCCCTGGCCCTTCTCAGGTGTAAGCCGCGCAGGTGTGTGCGTGTTCGTACTACAAGGGTCGAGACGTAGCGCAAAACCCCTCCTCTCCAGCGCAATTACTGTAAATCAAATGCCACAGTAATTTGGCACAAAGATGAGGACTTCTTTTTTTTTTTTTATTACTGTGATTATGGTTATGATGATGACTACAATTTATTCCAAGCAGATGATGAAAACGCCGGGCCCTACAGGTGTTGAGTTCATACAATATAGAAGTCGGTGACGGATTTTTCTGTAATGTGGCATTATCAAGCTGCTGTGGAACAGAGTAATGGGTGTTTCGGTATTTTTTTGTGTAAAAAAAAAATGGAGAGCAATTACTGGTTATTGTGATGGAGCCGTGCCCATGTGAGAAGAACGTATTCTGGTATCAAGCTGTAGTAATTACGTCGAAATTACCGTGCCTTTGTGCCAGATGCAATTTGCATTTCAGCATACTTGTTGGTTTGGGCAGAAACAAGATAACGGCTCTCAGACGAACCAAGAAGGAAACTCTAACTGTAAATTACAGTCCGGAGACGAAAACGCTCTCGAGCAGATGTTTATTGTGGTGTCTTAAAGCTTAGTGTACAGTGATGCCATTGTGGATTCTCGAAAAAAACAAAAGCTAATCCCTTTCACTCAGCTGGCTTTTCAATGGTGCCCGATGTAATGTCATGCTCCCACTTACTAAAGTCAAACCAAGCAAGTGAGAGCTGGTGAAAGGTGCTAATTTAAGCTCTGACAGAGCGTGTTGTGTGTATGCTAACAGCGTTTGGACGCCATATGTATGGGTGACGTTTGACAAGTTGAAACTTCCTTAGAACGCCAAAAGGCTGGCGGATTACAACTCTTAAAGGGACAGTTCACGCAAATATGGAGATTCTGTCATTCTGTATTCGCTTTCATGTGATGCCAGGAAAACCATATGTTGATGGCACTTTCCCAAGAAGCATAAACATGACGCAGGGCAAAAAAATGTTAGATGCAAAAAAGCAAAGCATATACAGTGGTGTGAAAAAGTATTTGCCCCCTTACGGATTTATTTTTTATCTCTTTTTTTTGCATGTCTGTTACACTTTAATGTTTCAGACCATCAAACTAATTAAAATTTTGGGCAAAGATAACACAACACATCATGCTGTTCTTAAATGAAGGTTTTTATTATTGAGGGAAAAGAAAATACAAAACTACATATCTCTGTGGGAAAAAGTGCCCCTCCCTTATTTAATGTTAAATGACACACTCAGGCTGGATTACTGCAACACGTTCCACAATGATCCAAAGCACACCAGCAAGTTCACTTCTGAATGGCTAAAGGAAAACAAAATTAAGACTTTCCAAAGAGTGGCCTAGTCACTGACCTGACACAAGTCCTGACCTGAATCCAATTGAGATGTTGTGGCTTAAGAAAAAAGTCTGGATTACAACAAAGATTAGTGGCCCAAAATTCATCCACAACACTGTAACAGACTAAATTCATGCGTTAAATTCAATATAAAGTCATATAATTATTTTGTGTTACAAAAAAATATGAGAATTAAGAAGATGCAAATGATCAGAGAGAGAACAAAATAGTTTTCTTCATGACAAATGTCAAAAACAAATAGTCAACACTTAATATAAAGTAAGTAATGTTTTATTTATTGTAATTTAAAAGCTTTCTGGCGAATAAGCCAAGAGATCTGAGTAACATCGAGAAATATTTCACCAAGATTTACGTCAGAGCCAAAGATGAGATGTCATTTTGCTGTCTGTGTCAAATTTAATTTCCAAACGTTTATATTCATAGAAATTCATAGATTTAAATGTCTACATTGTTTCAAATATACTTTGCGAAAATAAAATGCTAAACAACATTCCATTGTAAAGAGTCAATTCTTTACATTATTGACGTTTGCGACCAACAGGTATTAAAACAGAATATACAGTTAAAGTCAATATTAGCCCTCCTGTGACATTTTATTCATTATAGTATACATTTTTTTAAACATAATATTTGTAATAACTAATTTCCTTTGTCTTTGCCGTGATGTCACTATACATTATATTTTACTAGTTATTTTGTAAGATACTAGAATGCTGCTTAAAGTGCAATTTAAAGGCTTAACTAGGTTAATTAGGCAAGTCATTGGACAACAGCGGTTTGTTCTGTTGCAAATCAAAAGTAAACAAGCAAAAGATTAAGGGGGCAAATAATATTGACCATAAAAAGGTTTTTTTTTTAATCTAAAAACTGCATTTATTCCAGCTAAACTAAAAGAATTAAGTCTTTCTCCAGAAGAAAAAAAAAGATATAATAGGAAATACTGTAAAAATGTCTTTTCTCTATTAAACATTGCTTGGGAAATATTTGTAAGAAATTACTTTTTACAGGAGGGCTAATTTCTTGGCCTTCAATTGTAGAATTGCACAACGTGATGATAGAAATGAAGAATTCAGATGCAAAAACCTCTAAGTGCCATCTGAAATTTCAGTCGAAAATGAACATTTTTCTCAGCCTCCTTTATTTATGTTGTGTTATTTTACTTTTAAAGACCATGAAAAGAACTTATTTTGTTTGCCATAAAAGTGAAATTACTGAACCTACACACAGGAGCCTGGTAAAAATGTTCATTTTAGAAGACAATTTCAGATGGTCTCATTTAGAGGTCACTTATGGTCTCATGAACCTCTCATTTAGAGGTTTTTGCATCTAAAGACTTCAAATAAATGCAGAAGTTTCATTTTAAGCCTTTGTTATAATAACATCATCTATTCAAGTAAGCTTGTCTTTTCATTTTAAACTTAAAAAGAGAAAGCATAAGATGCATTGTTAAACATTTTATTGTATTTTTGCGGTAACTTAGCACTGTTTCTAGCAAGTTACCCAACTGCCCCTTTACAGTAACCTACCTGTAAATGTGTTTTACAATAGCAGGACCCTACCACAATTTCATTTTAGATTAAAATAACCTTACCGCAACTTCTTTTTATGGTAAAATGCCCTTTACCACATTTTAAGTTTACAGTATGACAATTTTTTTACAGTACTTTTACTGTAATTGGTTTACATTTTACGCTAGCCGTACAAAACCTTTATTTTTAGTGTTCACTATCGAATTTAATAAATTACAAACAAGTGACTAATTTATGTAATAATTACATAAATATTGTAATTGATTACAGTAGAATACCGCAAATTCCTAATATGCTGTGAGTTACTGTAAAAGTTTTAAAATGACCCACAGTGCAGCACATATTACAGTAGTGAACTGTAAAGAATGTATGTGGTATTTTACTGGGCGGTTTTGCAGTAAATAACTGTAAAATTGTGGCAAAGTCTAACAGTTTAGAAAATCCACAGTTGGATAGTTTTCTCATCTGTTATGCCTTGAAACGGCTGTTGTTGTTGTCGATTGTAGGTTATGCCATTAAGATATGTCTAACACACAACATCCAGCGGAGCGGGGGCACCGAGGGCTGCAGTTGTCATCAAGCTAAATGAACTGTGAATATTTTCACAGTGCGTGTCATTAGCAGCTTAGATTTGTTTCAACAAGGCTTACCTGAGGGCTCTATTCATTGGCCCCCAGGTATGAACGGGCTAATGCACACTCTAAAGCTCAGCCTTCTCTCCTTCACAGGCTGAAAGAAGCCTCATGGTTTCTCCATTACGAGAGCATTCCTCCACAGACAGGCCGCTCAGTCGATAGCACAGAGAATATGCTGAGTCCACTCATTTCATTTGCTTTCTCAGTGCATTTTTCATTAATGAAAGCTTTGATTGCTACATTTTTAGGTTCTATATTCCATAATCCGGTTTAAAATGCTTTTTAAAAAGAAGGCTTATTACGGAAATAATATACTTTGAAATTATTGATGTTAAGAATGCTTGAATTTAATGCATTTCTTTTGTTTAAACATGCATCTCTGTGTAATTTAGGTCTTTCAAATATGTTTAAAGTATGCATGAACCGGAAGTTCAGTATGTTGATGTGCTTCCACCTGAAACTGAATATTGAGTAGAGGGCGGAGCTTATTTTTGTGCATCATTCTCTAAAGGTTAACTAAAGGTAACACGCAGTTGCTTTGGAAGCCCTCAGGTTCACGCCAACAGAAGAACCGCCACTCCAATTCCAGAAGCGAATGAGCAGACGTTCATTGTAGATTACCAAAACAAAATTATTTTTTTTTCAGGTGATTAACTTGCATGGATTAATCATTCGCCTTAAGAATAACAATAAGAGCTAGCAAAATAAACATTGTACATTTTGATTTACAGCAGACTTTAAAGTATATTGCCAACCATAGTAGATTTAATAGGCTCCTATTTTGCCCATAAGATAAGTCTTTGGTGTCTCCAGTATGTGTCTGTGGAGTTTCAGCTCAAAATACCTATAATATCATTTTATTATACCCTGTTGAAAATGTCAATTTTGGGGTCAGAGGGAATTGTAGCTGTTTTGCGTTGTGCATTTAAATGCAAATGAGCTGGTTTCCCCCGCCCACTGTTTTAAGCATGTTAGTTTTTTTCCATTGTCAGACATCAGATAAACACAGCACAATAACACAGACATCAACTCAGTCACCGATGATAGCCACATCGCGACCCGTCTCGCAGAGGGGGGCGAATCGGTTCTCTGTGGGCATCTCAAACACAGGAGGAGGAGGAGACGTTCTGCCCCGCGACCTGGTATTCACCTTACGCGGCTGCACCCATGGGCAGGGGACAGGGTAGCCAGGTGCCAGCGTGACCGACCGCTGGACAAACCGCAGCCAAAGAGAGATCCACTCACAAATACCACAGTAAAGGCCCTTTCACGTGGGACATGTCAAACCACGTGCTGACCGATTTCTCTCAAAATAAAAGCGCTTTGTGCAGTAGATGCGGTGAAACGGTCTCGGAGCCGATGTTCACATTAGTCAAGTCAAGGTCACATTCGTATTTACTAAAAACAAAATAAATCAATGGAAATGTGTGTTTGTGTCATTAATTATTATCATAATTACTGTTTTTGTTTGGCACAAGTGAAGATTTGCCAAGATTTAAGCAAATATTTGAGGGAAATATCATTTTAAAGTTATCATTCATAGTATTTCTTAAATGACACATTAAATTGTTTTATTAAAGCGTACCCACTACCCCAACCCTCACAGTAATGTAAAAAAACAAAAAAACAGTAATTATTGTTGTACAGAGTCACAAAAATTATGCTATATTGACGTGCGTATTCACAGCTGTATCCCTTCTAGATTTTTACTGCTAAGTTCCCCAGAAATATCTGTGAAAAAAACAAAATAATAATAATAATATATATATATATTCACTAAAATATATATTATCTCACTAAAAACCATTTGTCATCATGCAGCAGAGGAGTGATTTCTGTATTATAAGTTATATATAATATAAATTGTATTCTTTTCAAATCTGTTATGAATTGTCTTATATTGTAATAAAACAGACTTAACAAATATATCAATGTACATCGCTATTTAGGGCTTTCACATGAAATAATAACAATTTCATGTGGGCTGTAAAGGACTCAATTTGAACTAAAACTGTTGTTTTACATTTCAGATGTTGATGTATTGTAAATGAGATGATTTAACATGAAGTAGGATGAGGATGATCCTCTCAATCAGCAGTGAATGTTTTCCATGATTTGACCATATTGCTAATACTGCTATCTTAATACTGCTATGTTGCCTACAATATGTTTTATATTAACAATTTTATTGTTATTATATTTTAATACCATTGCTCTTAATAAATGAGCTGATGTAAATTCAAGAGTTCACACTTAGCTGATGATTGGTTATAAAGCTTGTTTGGCATGCTGTCCCGGGAGAGAGCCCTGAGCTCATAGATCCTCGAGCCCGGGGCTCCCTCCCGTTTGCAAGGCGAGAGGGGAGTTTGAGCTCAGGTAGATCTCGAGAACTCCCCTGCTGTAGTAGCTAATGAACAGATAGTGATTGCTCTTGAGATGACTACTTACTAGGAGCATGTCTAGATGCAGAGTTGGATTAGTCGATTAACTTAAGTTGCATGTTTTTGGACGGTGGGAGGAAACCGGGGAACCCAGCGGAAACCCACGTGAGTACGGGGAGAATGTGCAAACTCCACACAGAAACGTCGGCTGGCTTGGTAAGGACTAGAACCAGTGACGTTCTTGCTGTGAGGCAACAGTGCTAACCACTGGGCCACCGTGCCACCCATCTAGGAAAGGAGGAGTAGGGGTGGAAGGGGGGATTCTTCAAAACGAAGATGGCTGTGATATGAAACTTAGGGTATTTATAGTGGCTTAGGAATCGTCTGATTGGTGAATCATGAATTAGATAATGCGGGACCAGCCGCAGCAATCATAAGCACGTGATCCTCTCCAAATTAGTTTATAAATAAACCTCACTTAATAAAAACAAAAACACACAATTCCATTTTTGTCCCATTTTAGTTTTTATATTTCTTTTCACAGTGTCCACATGTGGTATTAATGTATGTTGTCCATATGTAGACAGCTAATATGCATATAAGGGTAAAACAACATTTATTCAATGATATTCAGTTAGACATTTAAAAAAACAGGAGCAATCAATATCGATTTTGTTCAAATCATGCCGCCATCTGCTTAATAATGAAATGAATCTAAATAATATCTGAAATGCAGAATCACAGCTGTTTTTCAGGGGCAATGACCCATTGTGCAGGG
>CAIGQW010051431.1:0-12671 GCA_903798125.1 Danio choprae
TTTTAAAATGCAGCAAGACGTGTTTCACGTCTTTTAACAAACTTTAGAAAATCTGTTTCCACAAAAGTGCAAGAAAATAAAACGATTAACACCCGCACAATATGAAATAGAGCATTAATTGTTTATAAACTCGTTGTTTTGTAACTCATAGAAACCTCATAAAGCTCATTGATTAAAATGTACTCCGGTTTTAACACTGGACTACACCAAAACACTCACACTGTATATTTAACACTGGAGGTTTTGCTGTGTATAAGCAACCCTAGTACAAATACCTAGATGTTTCTATACATTCTGTATAACATCGTTTTCTGTCATGTTTTGTATGGTGAGGGTCTAACAAATGAATTTGTAATGCAATTATTACATCTGTGCAAATGTGTCTCCCCCACTCCCAATAATGGATCAGTCCAGCAGCCAAATCAGTTTTAAAACGACATTATTATTTATTTATTACTTTCAGTTGTGAATTCATTTTAAGAAAACTAGGTATTAACAGTGTAGAGATTGCATTAAGAAGGGTAATAAAGCTTAAAAAATAAAAGACATAAAAATAAATACATAAATAAATTAATAAATTAATGAATAAATAAAAATACAGAGGGTGCATTAGGACTGCTGGGCCTCATCATAGCTGGAATTGCTTTGGGAATCACTAAATCCGCCCCTGGTTTTTAGGACAACATTGATGAAAAGTTGTGATGCACTTCAAATGTCGACTGTATAAGTTTTCCTTGAACAAAACTGACAACTTAATTTATTAAAACAAACGTAATTTATGTACATTCGTTAAATAGCTTATTTATCTAGTTGTCGTGAACACGCCTGCACACATTATGGCGCGCGCTCGTGTTCTTGCAATATTGCTTTAATAACACAATCCCAAGCCCTGGTGTCATTGAACTATTTCAAGAATCAAGCTCTGAACAAACTGTTCCTTTAAACTTCTCTTGAGAGAGTGTGTGTGTTGAATGGAGTGTCGTTTTTCAGCGCTTAACTCCTCCTCTGCATTCTGCTCGTCCAGCAAACACACACACACACACACACACACACACACACACACACACACACAGAGAGAGAGTGAGTGTCTGGCGCGCTGCTGTTAGCGCATTCCCCATCAGCGGCTCGACGTACAGGGAAACGGATCCTCTCCGCGTCCAAACACGCCGTTTTTGGTGTCCGTGCTTTCGCTGAGCAGTCATGACGGTCGTAATTCTCAACGTGGACGAAACGAGCAGCTGATTCGGGGAGGAATCGGTGTTTTATGTGACTAAAACACGTCTTTGGGATAAAGACTACGGAGCCGCCGCGACCGTTGTTACAACTTTTGTTGCACTCAAGCACGCGCGTTCACGTTACGCTACTGACGGTTGCGTGTCTTTTAAAATAAAAAATATATACTTTTAGCTTTGTGGATTACAGAATCGACAATTGTTTCGAGTACTTTTAATTGTGTTTGGTAAGTTTGACGACAAGCAGTAACTAGAGGACACGGCGGTTGCTGGGAGTTTGCGACAAGGATACCGTGTGATCGTTTCTCGAAGGTAAACATGGACAACTTGGATTTAAATACATGCGTCAAGGATTATTTCTGAAAGTTTTTTCCCCGCATTGAGTGGACTGCGCTGTTTTCCGTGCACTTCAGAGTCGACACAAACTCTAGATTTTGTTACCGTTTGCAAGACGCTCGTAACGTTAAACATGCCGCAGCTTAACGGAGGCGGAGGGGACGAGCTCGGGGCCAACGATGAAATGATCTCATTTAAAGATGAAGGCGAACAGGAGGACAAAATCTCCGAAAACGTGTCCGCCGAAAGAGATCTGGACGATGTGAAGTCGTCTCTGGTGAACGAGTCGGAAAATAACAGCAGTTCGTCCGATTCTGAGGTAAGTCAGACGCAACCGCTTGCCGACAGACGCGCATGGATGTGGTTGTTTGCCGACGGAAAAAATAACTGTTCTGCTTGTTTTTCGTCTTTCCTTCAGCAAACCGAGAGGCGACCTCAACCAAGAGCAGATCTCGAAAGTTATGAGAAAGCCCGGGAGTATTTCACCGAAGGTAAGAGCTGTGGCATGCCGATTTAACAACTATTCCTTAAAAAACTAGCTTATCTGTTTTTACTCTGTAAAAATGATGGGTTCCACACGATATCTTCATGTTCTCCAAACACATTTCGATAAAGTCAGCTTAATCGTTTTTACAAATGTAAGTAGATTGAACTAAAAACAATTAAGTTGTCCCAAAAAACTGTAAACATTCTGTTTCAACTCATTTTAAATCAGTAGTTCGAACAAACAGCAAACAAGTACTCTAAGTGTACTCCAAGTGTATGTTGTTGTTGTTGTATTCACAATATTGTTTTCAATCAGACTGATAACCATTCGTTGTATAATATTACTTTGCTTCAAGTATTATTTTTGTCACATATTTAATATATTTTGTAGTAATGCTACTTAAACATGAAGGGAGACTTTCTTGCTAAAGCAACTGAAACTTGTGCAAATAAATAAAAATTTCACTTTAAATTAGGGATGGAAATTATTTCAGCGACACAAATAAGCATTGGTAAAATATAGTTACTAATTAATAAATATAATTATGGAAAACTAGATTATGTAGCAGAAACTAATACAGACTATTTGGAAGTGAACAGGTAATATCTGAAAACTATACATATTTTAATCCAGGAATATGTGCATTTGTTGCCAGTAACAATGAAGTGTTTAGCTGTCACTAATACGTTTCTGTGGTTAATGACTAGCTAATAGTGTTAATACAAATATACAACTTTATATATTGTATTAGTTACAAATGTTAAATAAAAATATGTACTTGTACGCTTTTTTTGGCAGATTAGTTTTATTTTATTAGTATTTAGTACTATTAAATATGTATATTGTTTTGAATTCTGCATTGTTTTAAAGTTGAGGGAAGTGTCTATGAAATGTTGGCATCTTTTATATTTTTTATTAGTATTTAGTACTATTAAATATGTATATTATTTTGAATTCTGGATTGTTTTAAAGTTGAGGGAAGTGTCTGTAAATTTAATGCGCAAATGACATTACAGCGTGACACTAAAATATCAACAATCGCAATAAATGTTAAATCCGCCTGCCATACTAGATCTTTGCCTAACTTTTTGTGTCTACCCTGATCCATAACCATTCCTCTCTCCACTGTCAAGCTCTGAGAAGACAGCAAGATGGAGGATTTTTTAAGAGCCCCCATTATCCAGGCTACCCGTTTCTAATGATCCCAGATCTCGCCAATCCTTACTTGTCCAACGGCGCCCTGTCTCCAAGCGCAAGAACGGTGAGTGCCTCTAAACACACTATCAGTCTCCGTGCATCTCTGGGGTTTTTTTAAGAGCC
Source organism: Danio choprae (assembly GCA_903798125.1). Classification (NCBI taxonomy): domain Eukaryota; kingdom Metazoa; phylum Chordata; class Actinopteri; order Cypriniformes; family Danionidae; genus Danio; species Danio choprae. The sequence goes on from CAIGQW010051431.1 coordinate 3,376, forward strand.
GGCGAGAAACATCAAATGAGAGTTTTTAATGGAAAACAACCACCAAGTTTCCTTATAAATAGCCATTTTTGGAGATTCACAGTGATTAAGTGCTATTTTAAATCATGGTCTTTTTACTATCTACGATTATGAGCCATGTTTAGTTAGTTAAGAGTGTGAAAAATGATGGAAATTTGAGTTTTAGTGCTTGAGATTTAGTCAATGCATTTCATGTTGTTTAGGAAATGCATGGATTGCTATGACTTGTTGTCGTTTTAGCATTTAAACAGCTTAATTGGTTTTAATTGTGTACTCTAGCTATCTGACAGATTTGTATTCATTTAATTGTGCTCTGAGAGATCATGTCCGGTTATTGCTGGATCAGATTTGCCAAAATCTGGCGTTTTGGAGCCACATTTCGGCGTTTGAATACGCTCATGTGAATTGGTGAAATGCTTGGCTAATTGATCTAATACCCCGTGAATCTAATTCACCGCTGCCTGCCACTGGACTGCAATTAAGCATTTTCAGACCCGCTTGTTTAACGTTCTTTAAATAAGATTAGTCTGGTTGGAAAGAAGAGGTCTGTCACAGTGAAACCCTATCTGGGTGTCCGAGATTGCCTGTTCGTTCCCTATAGATGTGTTTTGAGTTTGAGTCAGTGTCTGGGAAAGGTTGACTGCCCTTTTAGCCCCAGCATTGGCTCTTTTCAACCCCATTTGCAAAGAACTCAGCGGGCATTCATGTATGGCTTTGCTGCCGTGTTATGCGTCAGCGCTCTGCAGAAAAAGAGAATGAGCGCTTGGGTCTTTTCACTAAGAAAAAAAAAAACATTCCCGGATTCTTTTTTTGGCCAAACTCTGAGCCATCTCCCCAAATCAACACATTTTTACACCCATTGTTTATTCCAGAGCTCAAATCCTCCTCTTTTGCTCTGAATCGCACAGTGATTTGATTGGACCCGGCCAAGCGTTTGAGTGAAAAGTTACGATTTCCCCCTCCCTCCAGACACTCGCACAAGTTTTCCTTGGCCTCTCCGCTTCTTTTCACCCGTCCCTCCTTCCCAATCCCTTCCATTCAGATCCCGAGGCGTTAGTCTTACATTGTCATTCTGAGTGAATGCTGATGGCTTCATTGGGATCTCCATAGGCCCTCATTAGCCTAATGGCTGCTCCTTACAGACTAGATGCATAGCAGTTGTGGTACACAGATCTCTTTTGTTCTTCGGCCCGTAGAGTGTTGTTGTGGGAAGGCTCTATTGCTTAAATTATCCCACCCTCGACATCGCCTTGGGGTGTACCTGCAAACCTTTTTGCGATGGGGCTCATTACAGAATCGATATCGCAATGTGCGCATCCACAATAGTCACATCGCAGGATATGCAGTATTGAGTTACGTTGGAATTACAGTTGACCAAAAAGCCACAGAACACATGAGGTTTGTGGTGTTGAACTATAACGGAGGGGAAGCTGATCATCTGCGTGTGTTTTTAAGGGCTGTGAGTGTGTGAGCATTTCAAAAGAGATTACAGTATTTAATCACAATATGTTGTAATTGTAAGAAATTGAAATTATTTGTACAATTAAGATTATTGACCTTATTCTAGCAATGTGGAAGTGCGCTCGTGTTTTAGAGCTTCTGATTGAGTTGCCTATGAGAGAAGGAGTAAGAACTGTCAAACTACTCGCTCTACAAACAAGTGTGTTCATGACTATACCTAAAAAGTAGATTAATATAATAAGAAAATATCAGTTTGCAACATAACAAGCTGTTCTTAACGTCTGAAAATCAATGGAAGTGAATGAGAGCGGAAGTCTAGAGCCAAAAAGATTCAATCTCTGCGCCCGCTTGTAGGTGACGAATAAGCTCAATACAGTATTATTTTAGATTTAATTATTATAAGTTCTGTATTTGAATATTGTTAGACTCCCCACATAACCCATTACATTTTTTGCTCTATTGTTGGGCTGCACAATATATCGTTATTCTAATGTGTGCGTCCTCAATAGTCACATCGCAGATATATGCAATGTTGAGTTGGGATTATAGCTGACCAGAATCCACAGGTCGAAACAAATGAGATTTGTGGAGACACATAATTTAACCACCATTGAGTGAAATTATAAAGTGTTCATGTGTTTTTAAGGCATTTGTGAGCATTTTAAGAGTTTGAAGCATTTTAAGGAGAGCATAAAGAAGTTTTAATAAAGATGCATTGTATTGAATTATTTATATGATGAAGACATTTTACATTTATTACATTTCTGTACCCGTTAGACTCTCCTCAGAAAACCATAAAGCACTGTTTATTTCACTTTAACATTTGCTCCATGGGGTTTATTTATGACTGTAGTTTGTTTATTAAATGTTTATAATACATTACATATAATATATTTATATTTTACTCCCATACAAAATCATCCCATTCAATTTAATGTAATGACTTTGCGAATAGAGCTATTTAAGTAATCTGGTGAAATTGTATTTATATCGCAATATGTATTGCAGGGAAAAAAGTATTGCAATGTTAAATCTTTTTCAATATCGTGCAGCCTTATTCTATTGTATTTATCTATGCTTATAATTTATTGTCACTCCCTTAGAGAATCATCCCAATCAATCTAAATGAATGAATTATTTCCAAATAGCACAATTGAAGCTAACTGGTACATGTATATTGCAGAAAAACAGAATCGCAATGTCATATTTTTCTAATATCGTGCAGCCCTGCTTTGCGAGATTTTCTGAAAGGGGATAGTTCACCCCAAAATTGAAGTTCTCATTATTTACCCATCCTCATCCTCTACCAAACCCGTTTGAGTTTCTTTCTTCTGTTGAACACAAAAGGAGATATGTTGACAGCCATTGACTTCCATAGTGTATTTGGTTCCTACAATGGAAGTCAATGGCATTCTTCAGAATATCTTGATTTGGGAAGAAATTCATAAACGTTTAGAACAAGTTAAGTGTGAGTAAATGGTGAATAAATATATTGTTTTGTCTCTTTAATGCATCGTATGCAAAGTCAAAGTATTTGCAGACCAATTCGCATCATATCGCGTGAATATTTTGGTGAATTAAACCCCATTTCACCATCGCAGAAGCCCTCTGCTAGCTCTCTACCATGATGCACACAAAGGAGGTCAATATTCATTCATTCATTTTTCTTCGGCTTAGTCCCTTTATTCATCAGGGGTTGACACAGCAGAATGAACCGCCAACTTATCCAGCATATGTTTTACACAGCGGATGCCCTTCCAGCTGCGACTCAGTACTGGGAAACATCCATACACACTCACATTCACACACACACACTCATACACTACGGTCAATTTAGTTTATTCAATTCACCTATAGTGCACGTGTTTGGACTGTGGGGGGAAACCGGAGCAGCTGAAGGAAACCCTCGCCAACACGGGGAGAACATGCGAACTCCACACAGAAATGCCAACTGACCCAGCTGAGACTCGAACGAGCGACCTTCTTGCTTTGCGGCAACAATACTAACCACTGAGCCACCGTGTCGCCCGTAGACCAATGTATAAAGGCTAATATGGGCTTACTAGCACACATTCAGATGATGTCATTCAGGATAAGGATTACAACTTATATTTTATTCCTTTGGCTGATTGGGGACCGTCAAAAGATTTTGTTCCCACAGAAACATGAGCCCATAACTGAATGCATCCAGATGCACACTTCTCATCCCTGCAGTATATAACTCTCTTTATTCCTCACAGTATTTGAATCAGAAGTTCATAACCTTCACAACCCAAACAGATTGGTGCTTGTATTTTATCGGGACATCCAGAAAATGTCCCGGCGTAAGAGATATCTACACTGAAAGAAATGGCTAATAGTGTGGTAAAATCTACTCTCATAATAAAAGAGGAGAATATTTTGAGAATAAAAGCAATTTTAGGGGTTTAAGTTTAAGAGAAAGAGTTTAATCTTTATTAGTTTCAAGAGCTTCATTAGTTTTGAGTAAGTTTTTTTTTTTAGATTTGCAGAAGAACAGCACTCATGCTTTGAGTCTCGGCATTTTTATTATCAGTATTAATATCTAACGCTTCACTCAGAGAGCCATCGCTGTGTTTGACTAGCTCTGAGATCAGTAAGCATTTTAAAAGTAAATCTGCTTTTGGGTTCAGTTTGCTTAAAATAAAGTGAAATAACACATTTCAAGTCAGTGGAAATGTGTGTCTTAATTAAACTACGTTACACCAAATCAGGGCTGGGCGATATGGCAAAAATGCAATCTCGATTCATTCTTTTCCATACTGAACAATAACGGTATATATTTTAATATCAGTTGTTGCCAGGTTTAAAACAGTATCCCAACACTGACTGAAGCCACAAAAATGAGAGGGTCCTTTAAATAACATATTTTCAGTGGCCGATAATCTTTGGCAGCCGAAAATTCGGTGCATCTCTAATATCAACACACTTCTAGATTCCCATTGTTGTAAATTTCTGCTGTGTGATTGGCTCTTGGATCAACGTAGAGTAAAAAGGTCCAGAGCTTATCACTGTTTTCGACTTATATTTTATTGTGATTCGATATAATATCGTTTATCGGCCCAGCCCTACACCAAATGTAATCTAATTTGTAACTAATAAGCTTTATTTAAGTTGATAAGCAATGTTTCTTCTGCTAAAACAAGAACTTGACATTACTTGATTAATTTAAATAAATATAGACTCCAAATTAAAGATAATCAATTGACTTTTACTTAATGTTTAACCTAACACAATCCTAAATTAAGTATATTTTACATGATATTGACAGGTTAATTGTACCTGATAGAAGATAGTAAAATTTTCTTGAAATTTGTTAGTGCAAATTGTTACAAGGATTTTAAGTAGTAAATCTTAAGAGTTATTTTTTTTCAGTGTACCGACTAAGCCTATCGCATATACAGTTAAAGTCAAAATTATTCACCCTCCTGTGATTTATTTATTTATTTGCCTTTTTATTTTTCAAGTATTTCCCAAATGATGTTGAATAGATTCAGGAATTTCTCACAGTATTTCCTATAATATTTGTTCTTCTGGAGAAAGTCTTATTTGCTTTATTTGAGCTAGAATAAAAGCAGTCCTTAATTTTTTTAAAGCCATTTTAAGGTCAATATTATTCGCCCCCTTCAGCAATATTAGTGTTGGATTGTCTCCAGAACAAACCACTGTTATACAATGACTTGCCTAATTACCCTAACTTTACCCTAATTACCCTAGTGAAGCCTTTAAATGTCACTTTAAGCTGAATACTAGTCTCTTGAAGAATATCTAGTCTAATATTATGTGCTGTCATCATGGCAAAGATGAAAGAAATCAGTTATTAGAAATGAGTTATTAAAACTATTGTTTAGAAGTCTTCTCCCCGTTAAACAGAGATTGGGGAAAAAACATACAGGGGTCTAACAATTCTGACTTCGACTATACATCAGTGCGGATAAAGTAAAAACGGGAGGTCACTGAGGCAGATGAGCTTTAGCCTGTCAGTCGGCACCTCGAGAGCAAGTTGCTCTTCAGACAATGAGTGGTTGGCATACTTGAGATATTTACACACTAATCTTAAGCTCTCGGTCAGACAGCCTCAGTCACAGCTGTCAAAATCACATAAGGACGTTTCCAAACACAGTTAGATGAAGCCCGTCAGAATCTGAAGGATGATCTGCGGTTGCGCTCCAACTTTTTTCAAACAATGCACAAATTAGGGGTGGCAGAATTGATTTATTCTGAAGTATTAGATTATTCATTCATTTTCTTTTCGGCTTAGTCTCTTTATTAATCTGGGGTCACCACAGCGGAATGAACCGCCAACTTATCCAGCATATGCTTTACGCAGCCGATGCCCTTCCAGCTGCAACCCATTTCTGGGAAACATCCACACACACTCATTCACACACATACACTACGGACAATTTAGCTTACCCAATTTACCTGTACTGCATGTCTTTGGACTTGGGGGGGAGGAAACCCACGCAACCCGGAGGAAACCCACGCAAACACGGGGAGAACATGCAAACTCCACACAGAAATGCCAACTGACCCAGCCAGGACTCGAACCAGCAACCTTCTTGCTGTGAGACGACAGTGCTAACCACTGAGCCACCGTGCCACCCCCAGTTCATATGTATGACTATGTTTATTAAATGACCAAATTGTATACATGTGAAGTAAAGTAGAAAATTGTGGATACATTGGGATTCTGAATCAAACTTAATCGATGACATGATGATTGAAATCAAACCCAACAATGAGACCGATGTGGGTTCACACCCCTAGCAGAAATGTAGAGTATGTTTGCCTGTAAGAGCGTAAGTCTGTGCCATTTTCTTTCTTTTCGTGTTCAGAATTTGAGTAATTTGACAATGTCATCCTTTAAAGGCATTCAGAAGCTTCAGCTTTGTGCAGTAGGCTGAATGCTTTATAAAGTGGAGAGTTTGGGAAACTGGATTAAATGTAAAACACGAGGCTTCAGAGAATGTTCTTTGTCAGGATGGAAGCCATTAAACTTTAACACCGGATGAAAGATGGAGCTTGTTTCACAAGAGAGATTTAGTTTTTTCAATAGCAATGTTTCTTCTGAAATTATTTTGCAGAGTAACATGTTTTGTCTCTACGTGGGTCAGGATTTTTCAGGCATCGAACAATAATACAGCCTTTTTTCCCGTCCCATTTATTAAAAGTTCCAAAAATCACAATTATATTTTTACCAAGACATTCATTCATTCATTCAATTATTCATTAATTCATTCATTCTCCTTCGGCTTAGTCATTTATCTGTCAGGGGTCGCCACAGTGGAATGAATCGCCAATTATTCCAGCATATGTTTTACACAGCGGATGCACTTCCAGCCGCAACCCATTACTGGGAAACACCCATAACATTCACACTCATACACTACAGACAATTTAGTTCATCCAATTCCCCTATAGCGCATGTGTTTGGACTTGTGGGGGAAACCGGAGCACCCGGAGGAAACCCACGCCAACGCGGAGAGAACATGCAAACTCCACACAGAAATACCAACTGGTCCAGCCAGAACTCGAACCAGCGACCTTCTTACTGTGAGGCCACAGTGCTAACCAATAATATGTCAGAAATGTTTTTCTCTAATTTAGAACAAGACTCGTTTGAGTACATATTATATGACATTTTTAGGATCACAGTTTGCCTGAAAAACATTTGTTATTAATTATCCATATATTTTAAACCACTATTTGCCAGCAAGAAGTAATCATTTAGCAGAGTTAAATGTAGTACTTTGCTCAACATATACGAGTTCACCACTGACTAAAATATAGTTTGGTGACTAAAATATTATTTTAATAAATATATCCGTTTAATAAATCTGTTTTGTTCAAATGCAGCAAAATATATGACCCATATTTACTGAGAAATGGAGAAAAATGGGGTGTACTTATTTATGTTGAGCACTGTATATACTTTTATATATTTTAATAAAGGTCTGAGTAAGTACTTGTTTTTATTGCCAATATTTTATTTTTAGGATCAGTTTGCCTGAAAAATATTTATTATTAAATATCTACATATTTTAAGCCACTATTTACTCATTTGCCAGCATGAAGTACTCATCTAACAGAGTAAAATGTAGTATATTCTTTGCTATATTATATATATATATTCATTCATTTTCTTTTTTCGGCTTAGTCCCTTTATTAATCTGTGGTCGCCACAGCGGAATGAACCGCCAGCATATGTTTTACGCAACGGATGCCCTTCCAGCTGCAACCCATCACTGGGAAACATCCACACACACTCATTCACACACATACACTACGGACAATTTAGCTTACCCAATTCACCTGTACCGCATGTCTTTGGACTTGTGGGGGAAACCGGAGCACCCGGAGGAAACCCACGCCAACACGGGGAGAACATGCAAACTCCACACAGAAATGCCAACTGACCCAGCCGAGGCTCGAACCAGCGACCTTCTTGCTTTGAGGCGATCGTGCTACCCACTGCGCCACCATGCATAATATATATATTATATTTAATAGAGCAAAGGTCTGCGTAATTACTTCTATGTTAATGTTTTTTACCAATATTTTGACATTTTATTCTCTTAAAAGTTTTCTTGCCCTTGCAGCTCCTGCATTTTTAATGTTGTCCATGTATATGAAGTTTTGGTGGTAATAATAACCCCAATTAAAAACCTCCCAACTTGACCAATGTGCAGTGCAAAAGATAAATAAAACCACAAACAACAAGAATAAATCAGATGAGAAAACTATTTAAATTATTAAAACGTAAAAAATAAAGTGCTTCTACATATATAATAATATAAAAAAAAAGATTTACAATAGAAAATGCTTTGACAAATATATTTCAATTTTGTATATTTTTACAATAACATTTTCTGCAGACACTAAAACTGGAGATTTTTGTAGTATTTGACGCACATAGAATATTTATAACCATGAAAATGCAGTAAAGTCAGTTCTGTGAAGCCGTCTCGCTGCGTAGTTTTGTTTATATTTCTATTTTCTTAGTAAATGCTTCACTTCTATAAAGAACAAATCATGTTACAGGTAGCCGAGGTTGCACAACACTAGGCCCTGAATACCACAGTGAAACCTACAGCAGTCACAAATGGAGTAAACCTCTACTCGTGCTGCTTCTAAACTAATATGTACTCTTCTGCTCGGATATCCCTGAGGTGGAATTGAAAAACTCCTCTGAATTCATACGTTTCATGTAATATTTATAGTTTTCCAGTGCAGTATATAAAAAGGGGCAAAATTGCCAAAGGGGATGTGGAGTTTTGAATACCTGTGGCTTTGCTTTTGTTTGTATTTCATAACCGTTCCTTAATCCTTTAAGTGTTTTTTATTTTATTTGACGTTCTTCAGCATACAGAACATAGAGGTCCTGCATATGTGCATGCATGCACGCGTGATTCCCACATTGTGATTAATGGGGTTGTTGTAGTTTGCATTATATTTGGTTTATGATGTGATTTTTGGCGTTGGTAGTGTCACATTAGTCTGTATTTTTAGCTAAATATTTAAACAAAATTAAGTTAATAAAATGTATGTATGTATGTATGTATGTATGTATGTATGTATGTATGTATGTATGTATGTATGTATGTATGTATGTATGTATGTATGTATGTATGTATGTATGTATGTATGTATGTATGTACGTATACAGATCATTTTTGGTGCCAGGGGTGTAGCCAATAGGTGGGATTGATGGGCATAGACCCGCCCACTATGATAAATAGGCCCACCCACAATATATATATATATATATATATATATATATATATATATATATATAT
>CAIGQW010051432.1:0-11615 GCA_903798125.1 Danio choprae
CATTGCTCAGAACCATACCAGTTGCCATTGAGGCAAACTATTGATGAGAATACATGAACTATACAACACTAAAAAACATTAAAAAAATGTAGTCAGTTTGCAGAAGACACTTGCATTACACATTCTGAAGACCACCAAATATTAGTATGTGACCTTGCATAATAGTGCAGCTAATCAATACAACTGACATTTATCCTTATTCACTGTAGACAAGTAAAAAAAAATGAATAAATAAATAAAACGTAAAAGTAAAACAACAAAAAATAGATTGCTTAATTAAATATAAATAGATTTGATATATTTCTTTATATCAACACTGCACATTTACAGTTGTCATAAGTTTCATCATTTGTTTAAAATGTGTGATTAGTGTATGATATATATATATATATATATATATATATATATATATACCCCCGTATATTTTTGTTTTCGCAATTTCTGTTTATGGAAAGAAGAGGTTTTTTTTCAACACATTTCTAAACATAGATTTTTAAATTTGTTTTAATAACTAATTTCTAATACCTAAATTTTTTTATCTTTGCTACTATGACAGTACAAAATATTTTACTAGAAATTTTTCAAGATACTAGTATTCAGCTTAAAGTGCAATTTAAAGACTTAACTAGGTTAGTTAGGCAAGTTAGGATAATATAGCTTGATACATGACCATATGTGGCTGTATTCAGCCCATAGACACAACCCTTTATGATTAACAATTAAGTTAGTTATAACACTGTATACTTCACCCATTGAGAGAAATGAACAAATGACTTAAGAAATTAAACTTTGGTTGTGGGGAAACCTCATATCTGTATCATTTGCAAATGAGTCAGATGAAGTCGATCTACACCATGAGAAATGGATCTCAAAGGTAAAGTGATACTGTGCATCTTTGCTGGCTCTTCATAAAGCTGCACGTCTCCAGTGCTAAACATAGCAGAGACTAATGAGACTTGAAACAATTAAATTCACCAGTGATGTGGCTTTGCTTATCCTGCTGAGAGAATCAAAGTCAGCACAGACTCACCAATTCCAGATGATTTCATTACCTGATGCAACAAATCCCATTTGGTGTTAATTGTAGGCAAAAAAAAAGAAGTTTTTAATTGCCTTTAACATGAACATTCTATATATCTAGCAAGTGATGATAGGAAATAAACACGAAAATGTTCAAATAAGGGCAGCACGGTGGCGGAGTGAATAGCACATTCGCCTCACAGCAAGAAGGTCGCTGGTTCGAGCCCCGGCTGGGTCAGTTGGCATTTCTGTGTGGAGTTTGCATGTTCTCCCCGTGTTTGCGTGGGTTTCCTCCGGGTGCTCCGGTTTCCCCCACAATTCCAAAGACATGCGGTACAGGTGAATTGGGTAAGCTAAATTGTCCGTAGTGTATGAGTGTATGAGTGTATGAGTGTGTGTGTGTGTGTGTGTGTGAATGAGTGAGTGTGTATGGATGTTTCCCAGAGATGGGTTGTGGCTGGAAGGGCATCCGCTGCGTAATACATATGCTGGATAAGTTGGCGGTTCATTCCGCTGTGGCGACCCCAGATTAATAAAGGGACTAAGCCGAAATGAAAATGAATGAATGAATGTTCAAATAAAACTGCTGCCATTTATACAATACAATAAGCAAATGGAGGTTAACTAACACTTGAGAACGTGCTAGCTTAAGGGTTCTTGTTTTTGAAATACGTTGGGTGTAAAAATAACTTGACTGACAAAAAAATTATAAAAATTAATCAGTTTTGTGATTAACACATATGTGCAAAAATAATAATAAAAATAAAAAGGTTGAATTGGAAGCTTTGTGATTGTAGCATAAATCTTTTAATATCCAAGTTCAGAGTCCCGGCTGGGCCAGTTGGCATATATATCAGTGTAGAGTTTGCATGTTCTCCCTGTGTTTACATGCGTTTCCTCTGGATGCTATGGTTTTCCCTACAGTCCAAAGACATGCAGTAAAGGTGAATTGGGTAAAACACAATTGGCGTTAGTGTGTGTGTGTGTGTGTGTGTGTGTGTGTGTGTGTGTGTGTGTGTGTGTGTGAGTGTGTGAGAGAGAGAGAGTGTATGGGTGTTTCCCAGTATTAGATTGCAGCTGAAAGGGCATCCACTGCGTAAAACATATGCTGAAATAGTTGGCGGTTCATTCCACTGTGGCAACATCTGATAAATCAGAGACTAAGCAGAAGGAAAATGAATAAATGAATAATAATAACAACAACAACAACAACAACAACAACAACTACAAAATGCATGGGCCAATTCAAAATACGAGACCCAGTGAAATGAATAATAATTTATTGGTTAATTCATGGATCCATTCATATATCTGAACTCTGCAAGTGTGTGTGTTCTTCATGCCCATGCATGTTTATCACTGTGTGTATGTTTGTGCCATTTAATTACATGCTGAGCCTGGCTTTAGAGCCATGACTGATAGAAAACCATTCTCTGCCATTAGATTCCTGTTCATTAAGCCCAACCACGCTCTGCTCTCCACCCAAAATCTATCACCATTTTCCTTCTTTCTCCTTCATCCTGCTTTTCTCTCACACACATGCACTCACAAGCTCATTTTTCCTCCTTCTCTCCAACCCTACACACACACACACACGCACATTCTCCTACAAGCCCTGGAGTGCTGATGAGGACTTTTAGTGCTAATCTGTAATGTGCCCCATATATTTAAAATTTCTGCTGAAGCAAGTGTCTTGGCCAATTTATGTAAGGGTAAGAAAAATAATGTTTATATGCAAATGAGTAGTGAGAAAAATGCAGCGAAGAACTGTATTGTTGGACAAAAAGAGAAGAGTTGGAAAAATTAAGACCAAACGCACACGCAGCTTACCCATGCTTCGTTCAATAGTCAATCTCCACGTTACGTCGTGTAGAAATGTGATGGATGATGGACTGCCAAAAAGCCCAGCTCGATGCTGAGCGATTGAGTTTTGAGAGGCATTTCTACACTTCGGCTGTAAATGAGTGAGAGAATAAAACAGACAGCGCAAAAAGATGGCCATATGTCCGCGAATTAGTGAGGCAAGACATTAGCTCATATAGATATAATTACACAGGTCAGTGATTGAACGAATTTGCCAGTGCAGGGCTTTTTGACTGAAAGAATAAATGAGGGAGTGAAGTGCATTAGCAAATACGTAATAAAAGGAGAACGAGTCAATGAAAAGAGATGATCTTCCAACAGCCTTCAGGCAAGTGCATTTTCAAACTTATCTGCACATGTGAGTTGGGATGTTTCCGGACAGAACGCCATCCTCCGGTGTCCTTGTCCGTACCCCAGTCTATCTGTTACTCCCCAGAGCGAATACACGCTTTTGACACGATCAGAACTTTTACCAGATGCTGTGGCTGCGCTGTAGGCATCCTCATCCGCCCAGAAACACGACGGCAGATGGCCACATTCCCAGCCAGAGAGGACAAGCATCTGCAGATATACAGAGATTGAAAAAAAAACAAAAAATTACTGACTGGGATTAGTGAGTGTTATATGTGTAAGGGGAAAGTGTGATAAAAAGCTGATCAAACGGTCGAAGCAAAAAATTATTCAGACACACGGTATTATTTTTAGTAGTGAGAGCAGGACACTAGTTCATTTATGCAAGTGAGGATAGCAAAATAAAGTAAACTGTAAATAAAGTAACACTTTACAGTAAGGTTGTATTAAATAATAGCTGGGGCCTCACAGTGGCGCAGTGGGTAGCACGTTCGCCTCACAGCAAGAAGGTCGCTGGTTCGAGCCTCGGCTGGGTCAGTTGGCGTTTCTGTGTGGAGTTTGCATGTTCTCCCTGTGTTGGCGTGGGTTTCCTCCGGGTGCTCCGGTTTCCCCCACAAGTCCAAAGACATGCGGTATAGATGAATTAGGTAAGCTAAATTGTCCGTAGTGTATGAGTGTGAATGGGTGTGTGTGGATGTTTCCCAGAGATGGGTTGCAGCTGGAAGGGCATCCGCTGCATAAAACATATGCTGGATAAGTTGGTGGTTCATTCCGCTGTGGCGACCCCAGATTAATAAAGGGACTAAGCCGAAATGAAAATGAATGAATAAAAATAAATAAAATAAATAAATAAGTAAATAAATAAATAAGTAAATAAATTAAAAAATAAATAAATAAATAAATAAATAAATAAATAAATAATCTTCATAAAACTAAAAAGAAAAAAAAGAGGAAAAAATGCTTACATAACTTGTTAGTTTTAATCAAATCTAACCCCTGGGGAAGATATGAAAGTTGAAGAAACACCCACGGACCATGCACAGTCACACACCACTTCAGAAACGCAGGGTGGTTTTGTAGGCCATTGTCTTCCTGAGCCCTCATCTGTTCCTGCTGAGTGTGAGTTTTAGCATTGAGGTAACATTTCAGGGGAATGTCATTACTCTCAGATGTCCCTGCGACCTTGGCAGCCTCCACAGCTGCTCTCTCTTCAGCAAGTAAAGAGGGAGGATTGCACAAAGTACAGAGAGAAACAGAGAGAACAGGATGGCAGTGAACAAACATATTCTAATCCATGCTGATATCAGCAAAATCAAGAGATGAAACAGAAGGGAAACTTGTTCACATTTATTTCCCCCCTCTCACTTTCTAACGTACTTTCACTCCTTTTCTACCAGTGGCTTTCTCCCTTTTCAGTTCTCTCATCTCAGTGGTGTCACTTACGCTGCTATTAAAAAGGGTTTTGTCAGCATGTCTCCAAGTGCAGAGCAAACTTATCAAACTCCCTTAAAGTCACAGCTACCCAGACTCACATTTGTCAGTTGTACCATGAAACGAGCAATGGACTTTTTTTTTCTCAGATTTCACAAACCTTGTATGCATTAAAAGTGTCTCAAATGTTAACGTACAATTTGCAGATTTAGCTAATTTCAATTCATGTGAACAAACAGGGATGACAAAGAAAGTGAAACAATGTGGTGTTAATTTAAAGTGGATGCTTGTAGTGGTCTGTTGAAAATTAAAACACATGGCCACGGTGGCTTTTCTCTTCTAGTCTGCTTTTGAAAACATTATTGGTTGGGTTTGGAGAAGGGGGCGGGTGGTTTATTCGATATCATGCTGATATATTATGCACATGACACTGCTGCCTCTGGTGGATTTATGAGAAATGGCACAAATGAGAAAACATGCCCCTAAAGTAACTCCTCTACTGGATTTACCCCTCTATTTATTTGCAAGAACACGTAATCTAGGGTCCATATTTTTCGATTATCAAAAAAAGCCACCCTGGTCACATATTTCCAATGAGCCTGAGTTAGATAAAGAATATCCAGGCAGTTGTTATTACAGATTATTATATAGCTGTCAGGAATACTCAATTCTGATTGGTTCAAGGTCCAACATTCAAGGTATTTTATTCACAGATAACAACCACTGAATAACACAGGCTCACCTGGGAACTTCTGTCTCTGCCACTGTTTTTGACACCATCTTGTGACTGGATAATATGTAAGAGTTCAAATGCTCCATCAGCTCCATTCAGACATCTTTTTTTCTGTCAGTTTTGCCTTTAAGAATTAATAAACTATGGCTCAGACCAATGTTATCCCAAAAGTGGGATAAAGTACATCCAGTCAGTTGTTATTAGTTTCAGTGATTGTTATCTGGGAATAGCATACCTTGGAATGTTGTGACTGACCAATCAGAATCAAGTTCTCCAGACAGCTGTGTACTAAATAAGGGATAATCAATTTATTACCTTTTGTTGAAGGATTTCAACGAAACTACTATTTTAAATAATTCAACATACAGCAAGCCATTGGTTATCTTGCTTATTCCATGATAGCCTACTTGTCTAAGTTATAGACAAGATAAAACTAGATTTGCTCTTTGCAGCTAATAATTTATTTTATTACATATTAGATCTCCTAGTCCTTGCTTTGAATCAGTCATAGGCAGGCAGAGAGGGATCACACAAGAGAAAGATATTGTGTGTGCAAGTAAAAGACAAAGACATACAGACATACTAGCTTATAATAATGTGTTAGCTACCTCTTTGCAAATATTCATGAGCATAATGGTGAGTTGGTTGATCATCTATCTGATGAATCACACATTGGTTTCTTTGAGATTACACAGATGAAGGTTCTGGCAACTGTCACTTACTACTTACTTCTTACAGTTACTTACTACTTATGTTTAAGGAACACATTTATTTTGATCTGTCTGAAAGAACAAATGCAGTAGTAGTAGTAGTAGTAGTAGTAGTAGTAGTAGTAGTAGAAGAAGAAGAAGAAGAAGAAGAAGAAGAAAAATATTTAAATGATCAATCAGCAGGTTCTTAAATTAGCAGGTAAATTAAATTAGCATAATTGTATATTTATTAAAAACCAGATATGATACCCTTTCAGTTTACTTTATGTTTCATTTATAAATAAACATAGAAAAAAGATTATATGTTGAGAGAGTTAAACTCTTACTCTGTGACTTTTGGACACACAAACAGCTAGCGTTTCAGCATTTTCATGTGTATATTATGTCAAGATTACCCTTTTAGCACACCACTCTGGGGTAAAGAGCAACTGACACTGCATTTTCCTCATAAATGCTTATTTTCTTGGCTCAGCTCCTTACTTTTAATTAAATCAAATCTCTGAAAGGAATTAACATGGTTTAAGATCACTCCTACATCATCTATATTTACCCCTCCTTCCCGATGTGGCCTCCAGCTCTCCCAAAACCATTAATTAGCATTGAGTGTTTTATGTATTTGCTGTAGCATGAAAAAAAAGTGCCAATGTGAGTGAATAGGTGAGGAACTGTTGGCACAAAAAGAGCTTGGAAAATGCACATGAATCAGTTCAGCGCTGGCCTGGCGCAGTGAGCTATGCCAAGCTGCTACATTATTTATCATCGCTAACAGACGTGGTTCTGATGAAACAGTGAATGAGTAATCGGGGCCTTCAGCATCAGCATTCGCTAGCGCTGCTCCGACACTTAATACACTGTGAATGAAGAGCACTTGTTGTAACTATTTGTCATTAGCTGCTTTGCTTTGGAAGGGTTTTTGGCACAGGGAAGCATGTGTATGGCGAGACCATATTTGTGTAAAATCTGCTTTGTGGTAATAAAGCGAGGATAGCATAATGCCGTGCTCCATTACAACTCGGATGTGGGAGCTTGCTAATCTTTACAGCGTTCTGGTGTCAGGCACTAAGAAGATGAAATATGAAAAACAAAATAGCAATTCTAGCGATGTGTTTTGTTGGTAACCTGCAGACAGCTTGGTGTCAAAATGACATCAAATTGAGGTAAAAAAACACAGCAAAAATGCAAGTCAATTTGCTGACAAAACCTTGACATCCAATTGACATCCAAATATTGATACCATTTTGACCATCACAATAAAAACACAAAATTATTATAACATAAGGAAATGCTTTAATTATCTGAAAGCTTAAATTCCAAATTTACATTGAAATTGGTATCTCTACAATGCATGTAAACTACCGTGACTTCAAAACGACATCAAAGTGACATCTAAAATTGTTTAGTTTGGCCTTTATCCTTTAATGTTTGTCACTGTTTAAGCTCTAAAATGTATAATGTATTTATATCATACTGTATATAATATTTA
Source organism: Danio choprae (assembly GCA_903798125.1). Classification (NCBI taxonomy): domain Eukaryota; kingdom Metazoa; phylum Chordata; class Actinopteri; order Cypriniformes; family Danionidae; genus Danio; species Danio choprae. Next base: position 7,592 of record CAIGQW010051432.1, read on the forward strand.
TTTTTTATTATACGGTCTATCTATCTATCTATCTATCTATCTATCTATCTATCTATCTATCTATCTATCTATCTATCTATCTATCTATCGTGAGAGTTGTATAAATTGGGCTAGGGTTACGGATATGTTAGGGTTAGGGTTAAATATACTAGATTTACTGTAATTAATTTTACATCATAATGTTACAATTCATTTAGAACTAGAACTTAAAGTAAAGTTTTAAATAAATGCACAATTCAATCATGTACAAAATTAACTGTGTGGGAATAGTATGGTTTATTATGTATTTTCTCATATTATTTAACTGTTTTAAATGTTGAGTGAATATTAATCTAAAATCTTAGCACGTTCAAATCGGCGCACTCTATTGGACAGAATCAAACGCCCGCGTTTCCTGATTTGAGATCTAAGAAGATGCATTTGCTGATTTATGCTGTTAAATATTAATGTCTTGGCCCTCATGACATGTACAAGCTGTGTACTCAAATCATCGGAAGGTTAAGGGTTCTTGTTTATGTTAATTTATGAGGGCCACATATTCACACATTTCCATTATAGTACTGATCCTCTCAATAGTAGCCCAGTATATTTATGCACTTGAGCACATGGCAACACTTTACAATACGCTTGTATTAGATAATGTTGGTTAATGTATCTACTAACATGAACAAACAATGAATGATACATTTATTATAAATACATTAGTATTTAGTGTTAATGTTAGTTAATGGAAGTAAAGTTATCCATAGTTAATGTTAATGTTCACAGTACATTGCCTAATGCTAATAGTTATGAATTTGTAAAGTGAATGTTGGACAATGGTTATTAAATGCCATACAGTATTGGTCATATTTATTAATAGTATATATTTAATAGTTAAATAAAATATAGAAATTCACTATTTATTAATTAATCTATTATTAATTGTTTTCCCAGAGATGGGTTGCAGCTGGAAGAGCATCCGCTGCGTAAAACATGTGCTGGATAAGTTGGCGGTTCATTCCGCTGTGGTGACCCCAGATTAATAAAGGGACTAAGCCGAAATGAAAATGAATAAATGAATTATTAATTGTAAAGTGTGAACAAGTACAGGCATATTTTAGAAGGGATTTTGATACTCACAGTGTCATGGCAGTCAAAGGTGTAAACAAAGATTCATGCTATATGCAAAGCTACTCTGTGACTATTTTCAGAACTTTGAGCAGATATGCAAATACGAAGAAAAGACGGAAAATAAATAAATAAAGCCAGAGCACAAAATAACATCACACCACAAACGCAGATTCCCTTCTCTATACAGTCCCAACCACACAGTTACCTTATCGCTTCCCAACACTTGACACACTGACACAAAGCAAAATACAATCAACACTCTCCATATGACATTTGTTCATGGCGGCGGAAACGTCCCTATAGGGAAAGCTTGCAATTGTGCACAGATATGAATGTAAACATAATGTGTGCAACTCGTTTGTGGACACACACACACACACACATACACAGAGCCTGCAGGTCTGTGTGTCCCATCTCCCTGCAGATCCTTCTACTTTTTGGCTGAGTTCCTCCCCTTGACATTTCCTACTTTCTGATATTTGGATATTGCCAGCTGCCACATTAAAGCTGGGATAGTTGCATACGCTGTCTGTGGCATATGCCTTGATTTTGGGGGCAACTGCGGACCTCTCACTTCTGCACGAAAAAATAGGCTTTAATGATATATCATCTGTAACTCTGCCACTGGGATCAGTTTTTCTTCTTCCTCCAGGCCTGGAATGGCATTTCGGAAATATAAGTCAATTTGGCGACTCCACCATTCTTTTAAATTAGGTCACAATTGCAAAGGAAGGGTAACTTAAATATGTACAGTACTTTCAAGCTTCATTTTATATTCATGTGGGCATGTAGTGCAGCATATTGTATAATGGCATGTTATAATTCATATTGTATGGTGATTTGTTTCTCATTTTCTACAATATTTTTGCTAGTATGATGAATTAGTGCAGTTAACTATATACAGTAAGAGTAGATAAGACATTGTTAGATTATGGAATGAAGTGTGGAATCGATTAAGAGTGTGTAAAGAATGTGCACACTGTTTTTAGAGGAACCTTAAGAAATGTATTACTCCTTCATGGAAGATAGTTAGGAAGTTTTCTTGCAAGCCGGCTAACATTCGATATTTTAATGGTATAATTGCTTCCGCTCATTTTTTAGTGCTTCTACTCTTACATCCAGTTATAATGCTTCTCTATCTTGCATCAAGTTGCAAATGAATAGCTGAACAAAAAAAACCTGTCATTATACACTAAGCATGTGCAGAATGTTTATAACTGACATTAACCAAAATGACTGAAAGTACTTGCAAAAAAAGAAGAACTGGCCAATGCAGCTTTGTACTTTATTTTGTGTTTAATGAATGAATGAATGAATGAATGAATTATTAATAATTTTTTTTTTTGGAGCATAATGGACTGAAATATTTCAGGACTGTCATCACATAATACATAACAGATACATAAAGTACTTCAAATCGTAATGGAATTTCATAAAATGTTATTCAGGAGTGTCTTTTAATTATACAATATCACACGAGTTGGCTTGAGGCCGCAGGCCGAGTGCCTTAGTGCCCCCCACCAGTGCTGATACACATCCATATCGCATTGCTATGAGTGTGATATTGCGCTTATACAACTGTTTGACAGCATAATTGTGTGTATAAAAAGGAAATATCAAACACGGAGAGTCTCAAAAACCCTTTTGTATGAGGAACTACTTTCTTCCGCCATTCATTCACATCTGCAGCTGTCAGAACAGCAGTAAGCGTTGCCAGTTCACCAACGTCACTTTAGAGCTAGTAATTGAATGATTCTCTAGCTTAATGTCTAAAGTGATGACACAACAAGCAATTTTGCTCACATTTTAAGATGATAAGATTATAAACGCCATCAATCTACAGAGATGTCCCAGTATTTCTCTGTTGCAATTAGGATATCACAATAATTAACGCCGAAAAAGCCAAAGCAAAGCAAACACTACCAGTTTCTGTGGTATAAATACAGAACTACAAAATACAAAAGAGAGAGATCGACTTAGAATGTCACTTACCTGATTTATAATGATTTGTTCAGCTGTAATTTGAACCTTACAATGAGGAAACGCTGAGGTTTACTCCCTCTAAGGACTTATTATGCGGTCTCTGTTGCCATCTTGTGGCAGAAAGTCATCCATCACTTTCTTTGGTCTGCTCAGACAGGCTGATGGCAGCCGATGCACTGAATCCCCAAAATTAAAAATGTTTTAAAGTAAACATTTTCCTGCATAGTGGCAATCTAAACAACTATATTCTCAACTAAGAAAAGCCTCACAAGTACATTATGTTGTCCAACAGCAGCAATATTTGTCAAACTGTAGAGAGTCCTCAGCTTGTCGCTGTATGTGGGCGGAGTAATACACAAGGGTGCAAGGATTGCAAGGCTATCAGCCAATCAGATTTAAGAACCAGACAGAACTGTTGTATAAATATATGTATGTATATATTATTTATTTCTATATTTCTATATATATATATTTATACAACAGTTATGTTTGGTTCTTGAATCTGATTGGCTGATAGCCACATTGCGATGTGGCTGTATATCGTCACTGGTGGAACACTACGGGTCACGCCTCCCACCAATGCTTGATATACAGCCACATCGCACTGCTACTCAATGTGATATTGCTCATATATACATATACTACTGGTCAAAAGTTTGGGCTCAGTACGATTTTTATATGTTTTAAAATAAGCTTATCCTGCTCACCAAGGCTGCATTTGTTTCATCAAAAATACAGTACAAATTGTAAAATGTTATTGCACTACAAATTAACTGTTCAAACGTAGTTTATAATTTAATTAAATAATTTATTCCAGTTTTTAAAGATGAATTTTTGAGCTTTAATACTCCAGTCTTCAGTCACATGGTCCTTCAGAAATCACTGTAATATTAATTTAAAATGGTAATTATTAGTATTATTATTCATT
>CAIGQW010051434.1:0-16650 GCA_903798125.1 Danio choprae
CACTACCACAAGAATACCACAGGAGTATTACATACTGTACAACAGAATCCTGTGGTAAAACGTCCCAAAAAACAACAGAGTACTACACAATTACCACATCATTTTTGTGTTGTACATTTGATGGTTTACCACATGAAATACCACAGGTAATTTTTGTAAGGGTAACATTAGCGCCCGCTCGCTTTCCATGCTTCAGCTTCCCCTCGCACCGCTTTCGAATGCCCCCTCCTCCGCTCGGCTTCTGGCGACACAGGGTTCTGAGGGCCTGCTCCTCGAAGCAAGCCGAGGTCGCGTAGTTTCTCTTGCAAAACATTGTTAATGCTTTTTTTGTGGAAGTTCCTAAGACTCACGTAGCGTAGCATGGTGGTACATGAGGACATCTGTTGTTCTGGTGTCTGTATGTTGCGTAGGACAGGCTACAACATAGAAATAGCACCATTTTGGATGCGGAGTGGCCGATGCGAGCTACTGCCGTGCACCCATCTTGGATTCAATAATAATACAAAATATTACAATGAAAGAACAGACTTTTTAAAATGCCATGATATTTCAGAAAGTCCATGACTCAGGGAATCCTCTGTAAATTCTGCACATTAAGTGCAAATGTACAGTGCTTCAACAAACAAGTGCATAACAAAAATCAAATCTCAAATATGTTTTACCATATCCTTATAGTGGCACTTTTCTTTGATTAAGGTCCAATCCCAATTATACGCATTAGTGTCATGGTCACACAAGGAAGACAATGGAGAGAAGACAGGGAATTACTTCACAGGTGTTTATTTTGCGATGGTGCACAAACAAGGAATAACACTGGTGAACAATGGGTGCAGGTAAAGCTAGCACACGCTAGATCCAGCAGTGTGTGCGTTGTTCACAATAGACGTAGCAGTGGACATCAAAACAGATGAGTGAAGTGATAAGGTGAAGTCCAGCACACGATTGTTCAAACGGTGTGTGTGGTTCAAACAGTCATAGAAATCAGACACAATGTTCATGGAGAATGAAATAGAGAATGAAATAGTCATTTAATAGTACACAAATAAAACACAGATCACAGTAGCAAGCCTCGTTGACGCACAGGAGAGCACGGAGCACTTGGAGGAAGACCAAGGAAAAGATGACCATCCAACGTTGGTTCCAGCCAGTGAGTGACTGGATGAGGTGAGCTTATATAGTGAGTGGATGATTGCAGGCGCAGGTGATTAGTATTCGGGTGATTGTTCACGGTGTGTGGTGGATGGTGATTGTGAATGGTAACTGGAGCTGATGAAACGTGCAGAGGGTGTGACAATTAGCCCTTCCTGCTTGTTTTGTACGTAAAGATGTTGGGTGTCCCAATTCTCTTTAGCTTGGTGGCATAGTGGTAAAGGGAAAGGCCACACAGCCCTTTGTAAGAATCAGCTCTTTGGTTTAAATCACATTTAAACTTTGGGGAGTCGAATCCAAAGATTCTAATGTGATTCAAATAGATTCAAAGCTTACACTTAACCTACTTATTTGATCAGCAAATAGAATGGTTAGTGTAAAGCAATCCTGTATTATATTATTACGTGGCCAACAATAACAATTTAAAAACAGTATTTATTTGAAGAGAAAGGTAGCAATATCTGAAGCTAAGTCATTAACTTTTAAAGCACACAACACACCAACATGGATCTTAAAAAAAAAACACAGGTTTATTGCTATAACACAATGTACTAATCTACATAAAACATACAAACGAACATAGACACGTAGAGAGCAAGTAAGCAAATTCTAGCATTAGTTAAGTTCTTAGCATTGCAACCTGAGAGAAACCATAAAAGCAAAGAATTTCGCTATTCTTTACTACTTTACTACTATTTCACACCAGTTTTAGCAATGGAGAGAAACTTTGTTTGTGTTACTTGCATTCTGATGTAATTTTGGTTTCCTTGGTCAGTCCAAAGGGAAATCCTGGTGCAGCTGATTGTTCAGCGTAGCAACTCCCATGACATGCTGGAATTCCCTCGTCGTTGAAGAGGGGTTTCCTTACTTAAGGGGAAGCTTGGCATTGGTTGCTAGGGATACGGATGTTGGACAAGGAGGCACTGTCAATGAAGTCCTTCCGGAGGCCTCTGCTCTAGGGGGAATTATGTAGTTATGACAGAGTTTCAGAGTTCTGATGGGTTGCCCCGATGGCTTGGTGTTGAAGCGGTTGCACAAGCAGATTGGGAGTCGAGCCGGCAGCAAGTGAAGGTTGCAGTTTTCTCTGTGAGGCAGCTTGAGACTTTGATAAAAGCAAGTCTTTGGAGATGTATGAGGCTTCCAGCGAGGTGATGTAAGGGCCACAGCATGGTAAGACGAGGAAAGGCAGCGACAACCGGCAATAGACGACTGGCAAAGACGACAACAAAATTTCCTTTTTTCAAAGTTTTATAGGCTTTGGTATTCGATGTGGCCTACACAGTTATTGTCCAATCAGAGAAACTGTGGTGTGGAGTCACACCCCATTCCCTTCTCTAGGAGGCTGGGTTAGCACATCATGTGAGCATCATGCGTTACCCATCTTTGATCTTAATATTAAAGTATTGTAACATGGACACTTTTTGTTGTATGGTTTCTTTATATAAATCACTTCATTTAAAACATTCCTAGTTTTCAATCAATACCAAGCATGAAATATTTCAGAATCAGAATCGGTTTTATTGCCAAGTGTGCTTACACACACACAAGGAATTTGTTTTGGCTACAGAAGCTTCCAGTGTACATAAAGTGACAAGTGACAACATGAAATAAATATGAAAAAGACAACAAACATTAAACAGAGATGCAATCAGTCAAAAAGCTCTGGATGATGAATTGTATGTACAGATTTGTTATAAATATACAAGTTATAAGGTGCTGTGTACAACTGTGTAGAGAAAGTATTGCACTGTAAATTGTTATAAGGTGCTGTGTACAAGTGCGTATGAGAAAGTATTACACATTTATTGCACAGTAGGGGAATAGTTAACTGTTCATGAGGTAGATGGCCTGAGGAAAGAAACTTTTCCTGTGTCTGGCTGTTTTTGTGCTTGGTGCTCTGTAGCGCCGACCAGACGGTAACAGTTCAAACAGGAAGTGTGCTGGGTGTGAGGGGTCCAGAGTGATTTTGTAAGCCCTTTACTCACTCTGGAAGAGTACAGTTCTTGAAGTGTAGGAAGGGTAATGCCAGTGATTTGTTCAGCTGTCTGGACTATTCGCTGTAGTCTGCGGAAGTCGGTTTTGGCAGCTGAGCTGAACCAGACGGTGATTGAAGTGCAGAGGATGGATTGGATGACAGCTGAGTAGAACTGTACGAGCAGCTCCTGGGGCAGGTTGAACTTCCTTAGCTGACGAAGAAAGTACAGTCTCTGCTGGGCTTTCTTCACAATAGAGTCCATGTAAATGTCCCACTTCAGATTCTGAGAGACGGTGGTGCCCAGGAACCTAAATGACTCTACTGCAGCCACAGTGCTGTTCATGATGGTGAGTGGGGGGAGTGCAGGGGGGTTCTCCTAAAGTCCACTATCATCTCCACTGTTTTGCGCATGTTCAGCTCAAGGTTATTGCATCTGCACCATAAAGCCAGCCGCTCCACCTCCTGTCTGTATGCAGACTCGTCACCGTTCTGGATGAGGCCGATAACAGTAGTGTCATCCGCAAACTTCAGGAGCTTGATGGAGGGGTCTTTTGCAGTGCAGTCGTTGGTGTATACGGAAAAGAGTAGTGGGAAGAGGACACATCCCTGGGGGGCGCCGGTGCTGATGGTGCGGCTGTCGGATGTGATTTTGCCCATTCTGACTAGCTGTTGTCTGTCTGTCAGAAAGCTGGTGATCCATTGACAGACAGAGCTAAGAACAAAGAGCTGGGTCAGTTTGTACTCGACCAATGATGGGACAATGGTGTTGAAGGCAGAACTGAAGTCCACGAACAGAATCCTTGCGTAGTTCCCTGGTTTGTCTAGATGTTGTAGGGTATAATGCAGTTCCATGTTGACTGCATCATCCACAGACCGGTTTGCTCTATAGGCAAACTGCAGAGGGTCCAGCAAAGGTCCAGTGATGTCCTTCAGATATGCTAGTGAAGAAGATTTTTAATTCTTTAAAAGTGTGTTGTAAACATGTCAACCTATATAACCATCTAGAGATGTATAGACATGTATTTTGAGGAAAAAGGGCAACAACTGGTGGTATATTTTGAGAAGAAAGGTGACAGCTGGTTGTGTGTAGAATGGGTGTTCTGCTGAGGAGTGTGTGAGGTCACTATTGTAGGAAGCTGCTGAAGAATGAGTTAATATGTAAAACAGTGATTGTACATGTAAAACACACATATGACGTTATATCGGTGAGAGGCTTTCAGGACAGTGAGTGACATTATAAAATTAATGTACCAACATGCCAATGTATGTAAACACTCAGAAGGGATTGAATCTATGGAGAGATAACTCTGGTGTGAAAACAGGTGTTTGCATTGTAGGGGACAGGGCCCAAAATAACATGAGCTCCTAAAGATACACTGAACCTCTCAGTAAAGAGAAAACATCCCAAAATGGTTAAAGGTAAAACAAGAAGGTGGGGAGAGAAAATCTGTATACAAATTGTGAAGAACACAGACACATTAGATTGTCTAGGGGAGACGTCAGGTTGTCCTGAAGGGCTGCTCTACACTGTCTCGGCTTTATTATGTTGAATACAGTCTATTTACTGGTATCCACAACCTCCAGTCTGATAGTATCTAATTGATGAAGTCGATTTCTACAACAAATGGCGCCCAAAGAACGTGGGGCTGGAAAGGAGCAGGACTGGTGTTGCTGTGCATGCTGGACTGGAGAAAAAACACAAATACGTGGCCACGATTAAAAAACGGTAAGCAATTTTCGCTTATAAGTTTGTGTTTTTTCTGCCAGGACCTGCTTGTAACGGTAAAGACACTTGATCTGTTTCTCCAGCTTTAAAGAACTAAAAGTAAAAGTAAATGTAAAAAAGATAAAAAAAGAAACAAGGGGTTTTGAATACCAGAAGAAAAAGAGTAATTTGCATGCAAATGATCTGTGCTTACCTAAGTGGGCCTTTGATGGATAGGAAAAACATTAACTAGTAACTGTTACTCATATTTGGGAAATTTTTAATGATGTAGGATATGCATAGAGCATTTATAAGTTTTAAGAGAGAGTCCTTAATGTGTGGTGACAGTTAAGAGATTAAAGCAGATTAAAGTAGAGAGAAGCGCGCAAAGTCCTACAATACCGCTCTGTTTTAGGTAAAGCAGAGGGCTGCATGGGTAGGCAGGTCACTTGAGGAGTGTAGTGAAAATCCTGTGGACAGGTCACTCAAGAGGAGTGTAGTGAAAATCCTGTGGACAGGTCACTCAAGAGGAGTGCAGTGTAGCGTATTTATTTAATTGTATGTGTTTGTGTATTTGCCTGATTGGGGTTGAGGCAAAATAGTCCATATTGGTGTGCAGAGAAGGCTCCCTTCCACCTCCTTTACTGGAACGAGAGTAGGGGATGCAGCTCATGTTACACTGAGTGGAGAAGTGGAGTGAATGAGGAGAAAAAAAAATAAGAGCAGAAGTGTGATTGTGTTTAAAAGTATGTTTTTGTAAGGAAGGCTAAATCTCTCCATAATATTAAACCCTGAGAACTGTCATGGAATTCCACAGGAGACAAGACCACGATAATGGTAAGGTACTAAAACAATAAAGTTTCTAATCTGAGAAGAAGATCAACTAGGAAACTGTCTCAGTCCCCCATCCTGAGCCCCCCTGCCTGACTGTAAGATTTGAGTGACAATACAAGCATGGGTTGGAAACACAGAGACAATTGGCTCCACACCAGGTGGGAATGCGGGAAAGCTCACACCTCTTCTTTCACCCTGAGCCACCTTCCTGACCTTTACTTTACCTTCTCCATCAGAGTAGACCACTCACATTTCACTTCAAATGTCCAAGGTTTTAATAAGGTGTATCTTGTAGCTCTATATTCATGTTTGGTATCATTTTAAATGTCTGTGTGTGATTGGTAAAATGGTCTTAATTTTCACTGTAATATTTCACTCATATATGTTGATTTGGTTTTTGGCTTTGATAAAAGCTTTTCCAGATGCTCCACCCTAGCAAATAGTTCACACCTCAAACTCACTTCCAGTCAAGGGTCTTGGTGATGCCTTTGTTGTCTTGAATTTATGACTGTTTGTTCTGAGTTGAGTATTTAAGAGAAAAGTGTGAGATGGGTCGTTGGGATTCTGTAGCCAGGATGCCCCGTTGCAGTGTTGAGTCTCTGAGCTCTGCATCAAGGCTCATATACTGCAACGTACTTCTACACAGTCAGGTATTAATCTCTAACTCTTAAATGAATTGATGTTGTACAATCTGAATTGGCTTATTTTGTTTATTATGTGAATTGGAATGGAAAATATTTGCCTGACAAATAAATGTAAAATTTTTCTTTAATTCTGATATCTCCTGAAATCACTTAAATCTAGTAGATCTGTTTAGGCTGGAGTTTCCGCAAGCCTACGATTAGTCATACATTCAGGCTCAATGGATGGAGCACAGGCACAGCATTAGAGACCTGTTGATTTCTGACAATCACTGACTTAGTATGATATAATCTAGTGGCTAAATCAAACTTTCTTTATGTATGAGCAAGCATGGGGCGGCCTAATATTACTTAAAGGGAAATTAGTTTACAGTTATATCCTCTATCTAAGAACCAGAACTGGCGAGGATGTGTCCGTGAGCAGATGTAACTGGCCAGCATACTGACTTCGGGTAAACGACGAACTATTAACTGAAAATAAGGATTTATTGGGTTAATCAATCTAAATTAAACCTATAAGGTGATCGGCTTGAATTGGATGAATCTAAATTTTAACTATTATGAATTGGAGTCAGATTAAATTTGGAGTTGGAAACAAATTAAAATTAATTTGAATAAATAAAAAGATTTCTTTTCACATGTGCTAAAAAGCTTACACGCATTTAACCTTCACCCATGCTGTTAGTTCCGTCATAGGATTAATAGATGGACCCTTATATTTTCAACATAGTAGGTTAAAAGAATGATTATAGTAGATTATAATATAAAAGGAGAACTGCATATGTGGTGTGATTGAGAACAATAAGAATAGTGATCGGTGCAGTTTAGGGAAGAGATTATGATATAAAGGAGGAGTCTCCTAAATTAAAACCAATAGAACATATTACATTTGAAAGACACAGACTGAAGGCAGAAGAATATACTAGTTAAACATTTTTCTGAAATGATGTTTGTGTTTTAAGTTGTGTATATGTTAAGAAAAGAACAACAGGCAGAGTGGACTGAAATTCCTGACATAGCATCAAGTGAAAGAGAGTCTGTTTGAGTAGAAGGTAAGAGGAAGATTTATGGTGTCAATGGATGAAAAAAAAAAATTCTGTCTATTTACAGAACAGAGCAGACAGAAGCAGAAGAAGAGAGGATGTTAGATAAAATAATAAGAGACTTTAACATAATAATAATGGGATTATATGTTTTTAAATGAATAGATATGTGATAAAGTAGTATAGTAAGATAAATGAAATAATGAAATGCCAATGATGGAGTAAGATATAATTAATATAGTTATATGAGATCAAATAAAGTCATTTTGAAGCTATACTAATTAAGAAATATAAATGAAGGAATAGTAATAAATATATGGAGATAAAGGAAGTATGAATAAATAGATCTACTAGTATGAATAAATAGCAGCTAAGTTTTTTGAAAAGAAGGAAAAGTTAGAAGAGAAAACTTTCATGAATATTGATAATTGAAGAGGTAATGACCAAATGTGTAAGAAAATAAGCAAAAGAATTTATGAGAAAACCTAAGAGCTAAAAACACAAATTAAGGAAAGGAAAAGGACAAAAAACAAAACATAGAAAAAAGAAGTCCAAACACTGTTAGATAAAGAGGATATGTTTAAAATATAGTAAAACATGTTTAAAATAGGTATATTAAACAGATAAGATGAAAAACTAGAAAAAGCAGTAACATTCTGAAGAAACTAAGATTTGGCTTATAGAGGATGAGACTGTATTTAAGGGTAATAAAAATGTGGCTTAGGCTGGCTGTTGTCATCTTTAAAAAACGTTAAAAAACGTGATAGAGTTTTTAATTAGAAAAAAATAAGAGTTTTATGCAGTAAGAAGCTAAATTGATAATTAAACAGTGCATTTCAAAAATTAAAAATGCTTTTAGTAAATAAATATGCGAGTTCAATTAATAATATAAACCCTGAGCTATAGCAGTAATGATTTTGAACAGTTATATCAGATATTAGGCCACCATGTCGTACTGTTGCATTAAAAACATGTATGGAAATTAGAAATTAAATACTCAAATATGTGGCAGAAAAAAATAAAAGATAAAATAATAAAGTATTACAAAAGGAAGGAACATTTGATACAAGCAGTGAGAAAATAGAAACTGAGTATGGAAAATGTTAGAGAAATTAAAATACAATGTAAAGAAAGACAAACTAGTGAGGAAACACTAGCATAGATTAGGAAAAAAAAAAAAGCATAAGCTGAAGCTAAAGCTCAAGAAATTGAATTGGATGAAAATTAAAGAAACAGAAAATAAATAAACAATACAGACTATTTAGTATTAGAGAAATATAAGCTGAAAAAAGAGAGTTGAAAGTAGATGGGAGGAGTCTTCATTTGATGGAGGAAAAATGGGAAAAAGGAAAAAGATTTATTAAGTCATGAGCTAAATTTCATATAGCAATTAAAAGGACGTAGGGATGGACTTTGGGGGACTGAAGTCTCTTACCTACCAGACATCTCTGAGTGCACTGGCAAATGGAAAGGTGGTGGAAAAACACAATGGACAAATTGTTGGCTGTGGACATTTGTGACAGCAGTGATGCAGGCACTGCATGCAAAGGATTACTGAAAAAGCTACTTATGTTCAGAGACACTAAAAAGAGGCAAACAAGAGAATGATGAACTGATCAAACAAGAAAAAGCGCTCCACCAGAACTTTATATCAGCTGAGTGAAAGAAAAGAACCCAGCACAAAGAGAGGGGGGGGAAACACTGTGCCCCTACGACGAGTCTGGACACCACAGAAAAGACTGCAGCACCAATCTATGAACCAGCTGTCTGCTCAGGGTGTGAGGAGGGAGAGTCTGACAGGCCGCTTTAAAGCAGCAAACCTATAGTCCAAATCAAATATGATGTGACCACGCCAGTGGGCAAATTAAGAACAAAAGTGTAACTACCCATTCTTGTATCAAATCAGACTCCTGTCAGTTTGATAGATAGGAAAGTATAATGTAAACTGTAAGAAAATTTATTATATGGAAATGTACAATGAAAACTTTAAATGTATACTGTTGAGGTGGTATTTAAATGAATTTGGTCAATTTTCATAGGTTTAGTCATAGAGGTCCTTGAACATAGGAGGATAAAGTACAAAGCATAGTGGTCCTTAAATAAAGATAAAAAAAACAGCTTTTGATAATTTCAGAAATAATTTGCATTAGAAACTTTTGAGGAAATTAAATATTTAAGCCAAAATTAAGGAAAAATCTAAGCATAATCTTATTTTGAATAATCTAAATCAAGATTCGAAAGAGAAGAATTATTAAAGAGATTAAGACGAGAATGAGAAGAGAATGAAACACAGAATTGAAATGAACTCACAGTACATCATAGGCCAAAAAGTAACAGTTCTAAGTGTGCTAAAAGAATAATTGAATGAGAAAAGTGTTTAAGAAAACAGATTTTGTTTTCACATATAACCATTTGTGAAGAAATAATTAAAAGCTAAAAGTATTAGGTAATAATGAGGAAACATCAGAACAGATAGAGAGGAACCTATAAAGAAAAAATAGATTTTAACTTGTAAAAAATACAACAAAAATGTATGTACAAGCAGTTTGATGTGAGAGCAGGAAGGAATTAGGAGCGGAAAGTGGATAACACAAATCAATATAAAATGCAAATTGAGAAATAGCTCAGAAATGAAATTATTTAGGTAAGTGTCAAATTTTAACTATGATTATCATTTTAGGACTTAGAGACAGACAAAATTAGCCACAACTAGTGAGGATTAAAATAAACAAGATGCAAGTCTGCTAGATGCTGAAATAGGTCTTAATGAAACTTGTGAGAAAATAGAGCAATTAATAAAAAGATCTAGCTATGACTATGACATTTCTATTTAAATTCAATTTCAATTTAGGTTATGATTGTGTAGGTGACTAATAAAATGTGTTTAATTAGAATTTTAGTTGAATTATATTTTTAATTATGGCATTAATCAAAACAGACAAGAGTAGATTTTGTTTAGTTTAGGATTTAAGAGCAATCAGTGATTTTTCAGCAGAGGTTTCTAACACACACTATACTGAAATAGATTCCTCCTGATGCAGAGAATTACAAGAGGAGGGTAGAGTAGACACTTGATTACACTTACAGTGCATAGGCTGATAAACAGTATACATACACCAAAATGCCCAAAGGGGTTTAAAAGGTTTGGGAAGATTTTGTGATGAATATTGTTATAATGCATAGGATTTAGTTATCTGCAGGTTCATTTTGCTTTAGCCCAAGTTAAAAGACTTAAATTAAAAAACACTATTGCTACAAATAATGAAACATATGATGACTTCTTAAGGATGACTGATTTAGTGCTGACTAGATATAGAAGTATAAAATAAAAAGAGTTGAGAAATTACAAAATAGGAAGGAGGGAAAAATTAGACATGCCATTAACAAGAAATCCAGATGCAATAATGTCATTTAAGATAATTAATAAGAAATTAGTTTTTCATTAAAGGAAATATAATATAGCAGTTCTAACATGAGTGTTTAGAGAGTCACAACCTCAGTTAGATGAATTAGTGCAAATTAAACATTAAATGGGGTCTATGAACTATCTATGTAGCATCAGAGGGTATCCAAAAAGACAGTAACTTTTTGACATACATATGAAGTACAGATTGTTAAGCCACCAGCATTTCTTAATATTGGCATTGCAGTTGTACATGGTTTAAATCAAGAGTGAAGTGGTAAGGAAACATTAAGCAATGAGGATAGTGATCTCCATATTTGAACGCAGTGATTGGTGAATTGTTGTCCACAAGTAAAGTAAAGTGAATTGTGGTGTGAGTAAAGGAACAGCAATAGACCTACAAGGCTATTTAAGCACTGGATAATGGATTTCATGATATGATAAAACTGGTTTATTGCAAGAGATACAAGATTTTGGAAAGAACAGGTTTGGTAGATGAGTGAAGGTGATTTCAGCAGCATAGTGGGGAAGAAAGAACAGTTAGAACATCTAAGAAAAAAATGTAAATCTCAGATTGGGAATACGTTGAATAAGTTAAAATAGTGTGTCTGCATTTATAAAGGAGTTAGAGTAATTAAGGTTAATTAAAGTGAAATAAGTCAAGTAAATAAGTGATTAAATAAGTGAATAAATGAATAAATAAAATAATTAATAAACAGGCAAACGAGTATTGGAAATCAAGAAAATTGTGCATTGATCATACACAATTGTAAGAAATGGCTGAAAGAGCTGAAGATGATCCATCAAGGCCTAACTTAACAAGATATGTGAAAATAATAAACTTAACTGGATTGATTGCATGGAAACTGACAGAAACAGGCAACTAACACTGCATGAAGTGCTTTTGGGTCGACCCTCGCCTATAACCTCGCATATAACCTCACATAAAACCTCTTGGAATGTTACACGAACATGTCTAATACATTGTAAAGAAGAATGTTGGTCTTTTAAGAAGAAACTAACTGCCATGTGCAAAGCGATATCTGTACAGGAAACCAGAAAGGAGCCATGTGAGGAAGCAGAGACAGGTTCAGTTATTCCGGTGATCGAGTACATCTGAGGGTGTTGGAGAAAGCGGAATGAGCTCAGGAGAGAAGGACCATATTGAGTCATAAGAGCAACTCCAACAGCGGTCCAAGTGGAAGGAAGCATCTGCTGGTATCATCTGAATCACTGCACAAGGGTTCCGAAAGAAAAGTCCAGAGGAGAAGAGCTCCAGCTAGAAACTAGTGAGCAAGGAGACCTCAGAGCAGGAGACAATGATGTGCAAAATGTGGTTGAAGGAAGTGAATAGAAGCATGATAGTATGCATACATATTATAAAGATGCAACAAATTGAAGGGAGGGAAAACACCACCACTGCACATCCAGCGATTCAACATTTTAGTCACTCCTCACAAGCTGTAAAAGACCTCATGACTTCAGAGCCTAAGAACTCTAGCTACCCTACCTTAGCTCCACAAGACAATAGAACTTTGAGTTACATGAATCAAACACTCAACTATACATCTTTATCAACAACAATTCAGTCATTAATGGAGCAAAGCACTAATTCAAGCAAAGCCGAATTGACATTAGAAGTGTCCGGAAAGCAAAGGCGGAATGTAGAGATAAATTACATTATATATGAAGACAGCATTAAACTGGATGAACTTTGGGAAATAGCACAAAGTAATCAGTGGTTTGAATGGGCAGTATATACTACAGCAGAGATAAAAAAGAAAGACTGTCTGTTCTGTACGAAGACACCTATGAGCCAAGTCGTAGTAGTTCCTAATCCATACACATATGAACATTGTGCTCACTTCAACAGAGACTTTTGCCATATGGAGAAAGGCTTGAGGCTTTTTTGTCCGGCAGAATGTTTAGGCTCCCTAAGCCATTCTAAACATCATCTCTTCTTTAAACATGTATCTATATTAAGGTCTAAATGTAGAAGTTTTGGCATCAGTAAAAAATTAAAGGTGCAGACTGGCCCAGTAGAGATCCCATTATGGTATACTGTGCATGGGGAGCTGGGTTAGCAAAAATAGGAATGTTTTTAGGAGTTGGAGTGGTAATGGGAGGATTATTATTTTGTTGTGTTTTTCCTATATTAAGATCATTAGTCATCAAAGCCACAGTAAAACAAATGGCGACACTACAATATCAGGAAAGTGATAAATTGATGTTAGTAAATAACCAGAATGAGTTATCTAAAAAATGGGCTTATCAACCAAATTTTGAATCAACAAGTGATGAATATTCAGATAGTTCAGATGAGGAGAAGGATGATGAATAAAGAGGATCCATGCCTTGGGTGTAAGTGCTAGTCAACCTCTACCCCAAAACGGCGGCTCTCTACGATACGCAAAGTATCTGGGCTGAAGATCAACTTGTTCTACTATTATGTGTGTTGTTGTAGATTAGAATAGTATGTAGTGAACATGTATTATTATTATGTTTGGTTATTCTTAGACTTGTTACTCTTTAAGATATGCTAAATAACTGTGACCCCCACAAGCAAATCTATATCCTGATGCACGCTCATGCTTAAAACATTACCTCCTTTGATATAACAGCAAAATAGAATTGAGTCTTTTACTGTGTTCTTGTCAAGACCGGACGCAGATGTTTGGCTTGGTTCTATTCCAAAGTGCGATTACATGATCTGGTCATTGGTAATAATACTGTGACATATCTTTGTCATAAGGTAGTATAGCTTAGGGCTGAATCGTGAAGTTGCACTATGGGTAAAGACAATTAAAGTGTGGCTTTAATAAGCCACAGAGGAGGGATATGTAGTAGATTTTTATTTTCTAAACTTATGTAAAGACACATTTAATTGTGTGAGTGGAGGGCCATTTGAATCTGCCATTATATGTCTTTCAAAACAGGTGATAGGTTAGTCCAAAGGGGTCATAGAAGAGCACGAGAAAGGACTTGGGCATTCAATGAGAACCATCAGTGTCAGAAAAGCATGAAATGTATACAACATATGTTGAAACTGTCATATATGTTTGAAAAGACACATACTGTATGGTATAGGAGGGTTCTGTTTAGATGCTTGAAAACAAACACTGGTAATGATTGCCAAATTTCAACTACATGTGGTAAAACAGTGATGAATACATTAGATCTGTACATTATAAGGGCCAACAAGAAGAGGGGATTTTAAATTGTGTTCGTAAAGGAGTAGGAGCTGGCCTGTTGACCCAGGAACCAGCTGTGAAAACACAGAGGTGGGAGGAAGCAAGGATAAAGGATGCAGTAAATTTGAGGGACATCGGATTTGTCCTGGGGAGAGACTGAGATGGGTCTGCTCCAGGCTGTCTCTACTTTGTTGGAAAATATTCCAATAAAGTATATTCTTCTGATATTCACAACCTCCAGACTAAGTTTGATTCATTAAGAGAAAAGCCGGAAACCACTACAAATGGCGCCCAACGTGGGGCTGGAAAGGAGCAGGACTGGTGTTGCTGTGCATGCTGGACTGGAGAAAAAACACAAATACGTGGCCACGATAAAAAACGGTAAGCAATTTTCGCTTATAAGTTTGTGTTTTTTCTGCCAGGACCTGCTTGTAACGGTAAAGACACTTGAACTGTTTCTCCAGCTGTAAAGAACTAAAAGTAAAAATAAACGTAAAAAGATAAAAAAGAAACAAGGGGTTTTGAATGACAGAAGAAAAAGAGTAATTTGCATGCAAATGATCTGTGTTTACCTAAGGGGGCCTGTGATGGATAGGAAAAACATTAACTAGTAACTGTTACTCATATTTGGGACATTTTTAATGATGTAGAATATGCATAGAGCATTTATAAGTTTTAAGAGAGAGTCCTTAATGTGTGGTGACAGTTAAGAGATTAAAGCAGATTAAAGTAGAGAGAAGCGCGCAAAGTCCTACGATACCGCTCTGTTTTAGGTAAAGCAGAGGGCTGCATGGGTAGGCAGGTCACTCAAGAGGAGTGTAGTGAAAATCCTGTGGTTACCGCTCTAAGGTTAGAGGCTGCTCAGACAGGTCACTCAAGAGGAGTGTAGTGAAAATCCTGTGGTTAGAGGCTGCTCTCACAGGTCACTCAAGAAGAGTGTGTAGTGTAGTGTAGTTAGTTAATTGTATGTGTTTGTGTATTTGCCTGATTCAGGTTGAGGCAAAATAGTCCATATTAGTGTGCAGAGAAGGCTCCCTTCCTCCTCCTTGACTGGAATGAGAGGAGGCGATGCAGCTCATGTTACACTGAGTGGAGGAGAGGAGTGAATGAGAAGGAGAAAATAATAAGAGTAGAAGTGTGATTGTGTTTAAAAGTAGGTTTTCAATAAAGAGTAGGTTAAAAGAAGGATTATAGTAATAGGAATATAGTAATAATATAAAAGGAGAAATGCATATGTGGTGTGATTGAGAAAAATAAGAATAGTGATTGGTGCAGTTTAGGGAAGAGATTATGATATAAAGGAGGAGTCTCCTAAATTAAAACTAATAGAACATATTGCAGTTGAAAGACACAGACTAAAGGCAGAAGAATATACTAGTTAAACATTTTTCTGAAATGATGTTTGTGTTTTAAGTTGTGGATATGTTAAGAAAAGAACAATAGGCAGAGTGGACTGAAATTCCTGACATAGCATCAGGAAAAAGAGTCTGTTTAAGTAGAAGGTAAGAGGAAGATTTATGGTGTCAGTGGGTCAAAAATAAATAAATTCTGTCTATTTACAGAACAGGGCAGACAGAAGAGAGTGAAGAGAGGATAGTAGATAAAATAATAAGAGACTTTAACCTAATAATAATAATGGGATTATATGGTTTTAAATTAATAGATATATGATAAAGTACTATAGTAATATAAGTGAAATAATGAAATGCCAATGATGGAGTAAGATATAATTAATATAGTTATATGAGATAAAATAAAGTTATTTTGAGGCTATACTAATTAAAATATATAAATGAAGGAATAATAATACATTTATGGAGATAAAGGGAGTATGGAGTAAAATAATATATTAATAAATAAATAGATTTACTAGTATGAATAAATAACAGCTAAGTGTTTTGAAAAGAAGGAAAAGTTAGGAGAGAGCTTTCATGAATGTTGGTAATTGAAGAGTTAATGACCAAATGTGCAGGAAAATAAGCTTATAAAATGTATAAGAAAACCTAAGAGTTAAAAACACAAATGAAGGTATATATAAAAATAAAATATATATATGAAGTATAGCAAAACATGTGTAAAATATAGGTATATTAAACAGATAAGATAAAACACTAGAAAAAAGCAGTAACATTCTGAAGAAACTAAGATTTGGCTTATAGAGGATGAGACTGTATTTAAGAGTAATAAAAAATGTGGTTTAGGTTGGCTGTTGTCATCTTTCTCAAAGTCAGCTCCATGCTGATTTATCTATTGTAGTATAGAACAGTGATTCAGGTAAAATGTCATAGAAGTTGGGTAAATGTAAAAGAGTTTTTAATTAGAAAGAATTAAGAGTTTTATGCAGTAAGAAGCTAAATTGATAATTAAACAATGCATTTCAAAAATAAAAAATGCTTTTAGTAAATAAATATGCGAGTTCAATTAATAATATAAACCCTGAGCTATAGCAGTAATGATTTTGAACAATTATACCAGATATTAGGCCACCATATAGTACGGTTGCATTAAAACATGTATGGAAATGAGAAATTAAATACTCAAATATGTGGCAGAAAAAATAAGATAAAATAATGAAGAATTACAAAAGATAGGAACAGTTGATGCAAGCAGTGAGAAAATAGAAACTGAGTATGGAAAATGTTAGAGAAATTAAATACAATGCAAAGAAAGACAAACTAGTGAGGAAACACTAGCATTGATTAGGAGAAA
>CAIGQW010051437.1:3227-13246 GCA_903798125.1 Danio choprae
GACATGGTCTTCAATTGGTGAAACTCCTCAGCATGTTGCTCCTTGATGCATTAGGTCTGCCATGCATAGGCAACATAAGAGGTTTCTGAACAGAGGCAAAAGAACAACAGTGATTTGTCAAGACGAGAGTGATTTGTCAAGTGACAGATCAGCAGTGGGCATTTTTAAAATGCGTAATAAATGAATCAGTGAAATAATATAATCATATATTAAAATATTGTTAACTTGTACTGATATTTTTTGTTTATTCAAGCATTCATATCCCAATATTGCATGTCGAGTCTTTATTTAACGCATGGTAGAATTAGTTAAAATATTGGTCACACTTTACAACAAGGTTTTGTTAGTTAATGTATTTAGTAACATGAACTAATAATGAGCAATTCTTGTACAGCATTTATTTATTATAGTGCAACATTTACTAATGCATTATTAAAAATTAAAATTCATGCTTGTTAACATTAGTTAATGCACTGTGAGTCAACATGAACAACTGTATTTTCATTAACTAAACTTAAAAAGAAAATACTGTGATGTATTGTTCATCGTTTGTTCATGTTAGTAAACTAATACAACTTTTTTGTAAATTGTTATCAAAATATTTAACCAAAAACAACTTTGAAACCCCATACCATTATTGAAATCCATTTTTTATAGTCACAAAAATGTGAAATTTTAAAGCAATGAGGCTTTTTTATTTATTTAATATTTGTTTTGTAAGTATTTTGTGTTGTAATTGAGCAATTAGCTGCTTAAACATCGAAACGTTAAGCTGTTTAGTGGGACGAGACATACAATTTGCTCTATAAAAGTTTAATTCTGTAATTTAACTATAAATCTAATCCAAAAAAAGATTACTAAACTGTAATAATCTTAAAAATTATTTTAATATTTTAACGGTTTTGTTATAATATATTATTGTTATAAAATTATCATATTTTAACATGATCGTTTTATTGTATATTATTTGAATAGTTAGAATGACATTGTACTGCAATATCAATATTTCATCTAAAAATGTATTCAACTGAAGTATATATTACTATATATACTAAACTATAGTATTAACAGGTGAACTAGTATAAGTCAACTCTAGTATTAGTTTACAATTATTTAATTTTATTTTCTAGTGGGGTGTGTGCGTGTTTGACTCTAGTCTGTAAGTGTGTGCAATCCACCTGGTATTACGTTTCTGAAGGTTGCGTGTGGGGTGACAGACAGGAAGCAGGCGAAGAGGCTCTTCCTGTGTTGTAAAGAGCAGGAGATTGGGTGGCCGCGAGGTGTGGATACCAGCTTGAAGGCCTGCCACCGGCTCTGGTGACAAGATGTGACATGACGGAAGTAAAGCGCTAAAGATAGAATGGCCCAGGGGAAGGTTCACTTTCCAGCAGGAGAGCTTTGAGAAAGATAGCCTTTCAGGGAGAGAGAGTGACTTGTCTTCCTCAACCCAAAAACATGAGCTGTCAGCAGGAAAAACTCATTGATTTCACTCACATTGGCATTGGCTGAGACATTTAGTTGTTTGTGCTGTTTTTGAGCCCGGTGAAATATGGTGGGTTTTGTTTTGTTCTTCCCCGCCTCCCCCACTGAAATCTTTCCACTTTAAAGCTGAATTTTATGACCTTGTCCAATTTTTTTGCCCAAAAAAGGCTATTTGTTCTCTACAAATTGGTATTTTCAAAAGCTGTGCTGAAATTTTGGAACTTATAACAACAATATTTTTTTATATTCTATTTTCACAGATTAAGTGTTTTGTATAAATGAGACAGTTTCTATTAACTGAATTTATAAGCATGCAATTTAACAACAATTATTTGATTCATTTTACAAGTATAATATTTTTGTGTATTTTTTCCTGCATTCAGTTTAATTTCGTTTACTTAAAAGAGCACGTCTAATTAATATAAATGGAAACATTTGTACAATTTGATTGAAGACCCATTCATATCATGAAACAAATATATTGATATTAACTATTTTAGCATCCATATAAATGCATTTCTTTTTTTCCCTCCAAATATAAATATTAAAATCCTTTAAACCAGAATGAATTCTGCTGATTGGCTGGCAATGTATTATTGTTAATCAAATATATTTAGAATGTGTTTTTGGATCTATATGTTTTTCATTGTAGCAATGTGAAATTCATTGACATTTCGCATTTATAACATATATTCCATTTTTATTCTTGAATTTCACATTTCTTTTAATTTTCCCCCGATTGCAGAAATCGTGGGACCCTAGACTTGTTTACTGTTCTGGCAAAACATCGCACCTTGTCGCTGTACAAATGTAGGTGGTAAAGTGTGGAAATATGTGCTATGATTATGCAACCGCAGTCGTGTTTCAACTGTTATCGCAAATATTCTGTTATGGCAGTGGGTGGCATCGCCACCTTTTTTGGATTCTCCTGAAAGTGCAAACCGAGGCAGATAATAGAATAGAAAAGGTCAGTTGGAAAGTCTCATCCGGCCCATAATCCCCCGCGCTGACCCAAAGACCTCAGACGGTACTCCGGCAGACACGCCGGCGCTCGCACATCAAACACACAGGAAACCAGCCTGGTTCATCACTTATTCAGTGCTGGACGCACCCAGAACTCAATATTTCATCTCCTTTCTCACCCATTGTGTCCATTTTCCCCTCTTTTTCCTCTTATTTTTTTAGGGGTCCAAGCACAGAAGCTGCCGGAACCCCCTTGTACTTTATTGTTCTGATTATTTTATTATTTCTGCTCTAAAAGTGCCAGTGACGTTGTAAGAAAATAATAAATAAAATAAATTGAGGCAAAGAGAAAAACCTGTATGCGCACAAACCACGTAAGTTGCGTTGCTTTACTCCCATACATGAATTCTCTTGTGTGGCATCATGGGATAGAGTAGTTTACTTTGAATGCGCTCTTCAGAATCTAGCTGTACGTAGATCATCCAGGTACTTCTCCCCTACTGTTTTTCGAATACTATATAGTAGGGAAGTATGCCCAGGAACTGTGCCAGTGCTCCTGATTAGCCAATTCGGGCCTGGCTCTCACACACACACACACACACACACACACAAACACACCTTGATCAGGCCATAGTTGGAGCTGTAATCAATAATGTTAAGAAATGTTTTGGTTCAGAAGTTGTAACCTCTACCTCACCATCATTCTCCAGTTTGAACATGGATAGCTTTAGTCCACTACTGGTCATTTCTGATATTCTGGCTGTGTGAAATTTTATTGTTTTGTTCAGAATAGCAATTAAAGTCTCCGCCCTAATTTAGGGAGCAGCAACTCATTTGCATTAAATGGGACACACACAAAAAAAGGCATGTTTTTGCACCCACCCAAATATGGGCACATTTTACAAGCTATAATAAATGACCTGTGGGGTATCTTGAGTTGAAACTTTACAGACACTGTTGATTTATTTTACAGCTTATGAAATGAGGCATAATGTGTCCCCTTTAAGTGTTGTCTTTCATCCATCCCTTTCATCTCCTTTATCACCAAAGGCCATTGACCTGATCCTAGAATAGAGTCGTTTCATCCATTGAGTCACACTGGCACTTTAACTGAATGGCTGATCTCATTTCCTCCATTAAAGCCGATGGTTCCTAAACTGTCCGCTCGTCTTAAGTACCTGTCAAAACGCAGCAGCATCACGTCAAGTGTCGAGCTAGAAGGACTTCTCCGAATCTGGCTTAGGGTCTGTTTTTCTTCTCTCACTAGACATTTTTTTTCTCTCTCCATGATCTCTCTCAAGGGTACATGGTGGGCTGGAGGGACATCGCTTAAAATACGCTGACAGTTCGTCCACATTGATTCTAAAAATAGTAGCCTGTACTATTGCAGGTAACAGGGACGCCTCAAAGGCAAACGGAGATCTTTTCTCCTGCACTCCATTCGTCTACACAGTCCTTTCTGTTTCAGATGCTTTTCTAAAGAACATGACTAGACTTTATGCAAGATTTTTGGCTTGCTTTAAATGTAAATGTTTATTTATTTGGATCATTCATTCATTCATTCATTCATTCATTCATTCATTCATTCATTCATTCGCCCCCCCAATATGTATTTTATTGCTGCTAAGTTTCCAAATGTTTAAAAATTGATTAATTATCCATTTCTAGAGCTGATTAAAATATAATAATAATTTGTATAAAAAAGAAAATCAAACACTGAGAGTCTAAAAACCCTTTTGTATTAGGAAACTACTTTCTTCTGCCATTCATTCACATCTGCAGCTGATGTCAGAACAACAGAAGCCGTTACTAATTCACCAATGTCACTTTAGAGCTAGTGTTTGAATGACTCTCTAGCGTAATGTCTAAAGTGATGACAAAATAGGTAATTTTGCTGAAATTTTAAGATTATAAGGCTGAAGGTGACATGAAATGCCATCCATCTACTGAGATATCTCCTTACAGTATTAGTCTATTACAGTCTACAGTATTTCTCTGTTGCAATCGGGATATCACAATAATTAACCGCGAAAAAAGCAGTACAGTCACTACCAGATTGCTGATTTGCAGATTGTGTTTGCGATAATTAGTTTTTTTATATATATGAAAAAAAGTAAAGTCTTTAATAATACAGTTAAAAAAAACTATACTTTTTTGTAACATTGTAAATGTCTTTTCTGTCACTATTTATTTTTTTATTGCAGTTCTATTTATTGTGTAGGATTTCTTGTCTATTTATGTATATATGTTTGTATTTTTGCTTGGTGTATTTTTTACATTGCATAGTTTTTTTTTTTTTTTTTTGCTTTTTAAAAAAATAACTTTTTAAAGAAATTTCCAAGATCAAAACTCCTATGAAAAGGAAACAAGGAAAACAGAGGAAAAAAAAAGGAAACCGAGCATGTACTTTTTACATGCTCGGAAAGCTATTCTAGAAATGTCCTATTTTGTCATTTAACATGGAGTCAGTATTGGACCGCTGCAAAAAAATAACAAATCTCCAAATTCTCAGTACTTTTAAATACATAAGGCTAAATATACACTCCTCAGCCAAATGGATCTGTGCACTAGAGCACTTTTATGCAGTAAAGTGTCTGCTTGTTTACATGTTTTGATCAGTGGCGCTACAGTAATGCCTCTTCAGAGCAGCAAAGCCTGTGTAAAAACGCAGCAATTAAAGCGGCAGGTCGTCCTCCATGACCCTGTGTTTTAATAGAGAGGTGCTGCATGCTCGCTTCTCCTGATTTATTTTGATGCTCCATTTTACCGGCGCTTTTCTCTTCACCTGTGTGAGTTATTTTTACCGTGGCATGAATGGCGAGTTGAAGCGCTTTGGTGAACTGCGTAGGATGAGCTATCAAAACATCGCTTTTTGCTGATGGAAAAAAATGAGCTAATTTCTAAGCTCAAAAAACAACGATAAAAACGAAATGAGAATCAACCTACACATACTCCTGATACTTTTTGTTTCATTATTTGGTTGTGAAGTGGTGAATGAGTTTGTTCAAAATGTTTTTTGTTATGAGTGTTTGAAATGGAATAATAAGAAAACAAAATGATCTCTCTCTGGATGAAAGCATAGGAGGGCTGTTGGCTGTTTTTTGGGGGGGGTGTGTGCTTAAATTTTTTATTTTTTGCTATTTTTTTTTTTTTTTTTTGTTTACCTTTTATTTTTTTTTTGTTTTTCTTTTTTTTTTTTTTAAGTATTATTATTATTTTTTTTTTGGTTTTGATGTCTTTTTCCGGGCAGCACGGTGGCGCAGTTGGTAGCACAATCACCTCACAGCAAGAAGGTTGCTGGTTCGAGCCCCGGCTAGGTCAGTTGGCATTTCTGTGTGGAGTTTGCATGTTCTCCCCGTGTTTACGTGGTCCTCCAGGTGCTCCGGTTTCCCCCACAATTCCAAAGACATGCGGTATAGGTGAATTGGGTAAGCTAAATTGTCCGTAGTGTATATGTGTGAATGGGTGTGTATGAATATTTCCCAGTGATGGGTTGCAGCTGAAAGGGCATCCACTGCGTAAAACATATGCTGGATAAGTTGGCGGTTCATTCTGCTGTGGCGACCCCAGATTAATAAAGGGACTAAGCCGAAAAGAGGGTCATGGGTCTTTTTTCCATTGTTTTTTTTTTTTTCTTGTTGTGTTTTTTCATTTTTTTTTAGTTTTGCATTTTATTTATTTTATTATAGTTTTTTGTTTGTTTTGCTTGCATTTACTTTGCTTTATTAGTTTTTGTTTTGTTGTGAATTTATGTTTGTTTTTCAGGTTTTTTTTTGTTTTTCCCTTTTTGTGTTCTTTTTATTTAGCTTGGTGTATTTTTTCAGCTTTTTTTATTTAGCATTATTTATTTTGTTTCGTTTATCATAGGTTTTGTGTATTTTTTGTTTTATTTTGCTTGAATTATTATTTTTTTGCTTGTTTTTTTTAGTTCGTCTTTTTTTTTTATAAGTATATATATTTTTTCCTTTTTTGTGTGCTTTTTATTTTGATTGGCTTACATTTATTTTTTATGTTTTGCATTTTGTTTATTTATTTTTACTAAATTCTCCTACACATACTCTTGGTAAATTCAGTTTTATTATAGCTAGTGAAGATGTCAGTGCTGTAGTTGTAGATGTAAATGTTTTGTTTTCTGTTTTGGCACAAGTGTTTAAAATAGACAGGGTAAGAAAACAAATGATCTTCCTCTAAGTGAGAGTGTAGGAAGGGTCATGGGCTCCGAAGGTACAGATGAAACTCAATGCTGCTCAGGGTTTGAGGGTCAGCTGAGTCTCCTCTGCCCACCTGTTAGGAAGTCATTCATTTCTATTCATACACTAGCATGTTCTCTCACTTCTCATTCACTCTATTTCACTCTTCCTGCTCTTTAATTATGTTGTAATAGTGCTTGTAATATTTTGTTTGTAAAGGTTTGTCTATTTTTTTTTCTTTTCTTGGTCATTTCAAAATTTGATGACAAACATTCCAGTTTTCTAACTTTCTATAATGAAAGTTTTAATTATGCAGTTGTGTTTTATAAACTGACTTCTCAACTTTATTCATTAATTCATTATTTTTTCTTCGGCTTAGTCTCTGATTTATCATTCCACCACCACAGCGGAATGAATATGATATTGAAAATAATATGATAATTTTTCCTTTTTCAAACTATATTTTTTAATTTGACAGGTGCCCGAAAAAATATCTACAGGGTGTCCACAGGGTCTTAAAAAGTCTTAATGTCTTAAATTTCAAAAACAAAATTTAAGGCCTTACAGTCTTAAATTGACTGAAATATTGTCTTGTAGGTCTTAAATAATTTTAATTAAACCGGTCTTAACTTAATTTTCCTATGTCCATGTAAGGCTACCTAGTCGGGCCAACACCCATCCAATCACCAATAATCCATCTCAATAAAACTTTTAATGAAACTCTACTTATAACACTATTTACCAATATCTTCCTTACAAAAATATTTGCTTAAAAGTTCCCCATAAACGGAACATAGACCATATATTGTGCAGACACTAACCTGGACAGACTGTCGTGCATACATTTTAAATTTTAGTTTTTTTAAAGCTTTACAAAACTTTTTTTTTTTTTTTTTAAGAAAAATGTGTATGTATGCAGTAGAGTTTGCTATCTTTGGCACATTGTTTAAAATATGTGGCTAAAAATATATATTTTTTGATGGGGCAATTGAAAAAATCTTTTCCACTACAAAAAAATCTTAATGTTTAGCCCTGTGTAAGTCTTAAGTCTTAAATTTGACTTTGAGAATCTGCAGAAACCCTGATCTAGTCACCTTCATGTAACATACATTTTTGGTTTTGTTTATTTTTATTTATTTATTTTTTTTGTTTGTGTATTTTACATTTTGTCTGTGTGTGCTTTTAGCATTTACTTTAGTTTTCTTTTTTTGTGCTTTTGTGTGTGTTTTGCATTTTCTGTTTGGTCTGTTTATTGTCTTGTTTTGTTTTCCACTTATGTGTGTTGTTGTAGTTGTTTTTGATTTTGCATTTTGTTTGTGTTTGTATATTTTGTTGCTTTTAGTTTTGTGTTTGCGTTTTTACTGTTATTTTCATTTTGTATTTTAAAGCAAAAAAAAAGTTCAAGTTGTGTTAAAAATACCACGACTGTGTTGTGTTTATTTTTGTATTGCTTTATTTTTTCTTTTACCATACTGATTAATAATTTATGTTCAAATCAAAGATTTTTTTCCATTAACTAGCTTGTCAAGGAAAAACATTGACCTTGGTTGAATACAAAAATAGTTATGTTGAAATTGAGTCAGATAAATACCTTGTGTCCTTCTATCTTTTGCTCATTTATTTTGTTAATTTTTGTTATGTGAATGTGTAGAAAAGCCAACGCAGTTAATTCAAAGATTTGCACATTTTTACATTATTGAAAATACGTTTTATTTTATTTTATTTTTTAAAGAAAACTCCTCTGAACTTACACAGATGTATTTTCACGTTAGAAATCCAATATTTTTATGAGAACCACCACAGCACACATTTTCCCCTTCATCCCATTAGACTTTTCACACTCTTCCTATTTGTTTTTCCAAGTCTTACTCCACAACTTCCTCCACCCCTGTTTCTCACTCTATAGTCCTCTGCAAGCCTGTTTTCTTTTCTCTTTTCCACAAACAGCACACGCTCGCCGGGAGCACCACTGTTGTCTGTTTGGCGTCAGCTCACAATGAAGCACGCCAGGAATGTCTGTGACCATTTGAACCTTGAGCCTTTACGTCCCGCTCTCACTGTCGCCCCGACATCCACCTCCATCACACCCGCGAGGCCCATCAGGCGCCTCTCTGCCGACCCGACCCGTCCCGTCCTTACACGTATACACACTGCAGGGAAAAAAGCAAAGCTTTTTTTTTTATATGCACCTGTCAAGTTTGATATTTGTGGCTTTTTGCCTTGTTTTTATTATTGTAATGTAAAGAAAACAGGCAAAATACACTTGTAAGTGTTTCGTTTGTAATAGATATTTTTAAAAGATGTTTTTTTTTCTCAAGATTTCCCGGGTTTGCACACACAACAAGATAGTGGGGAAATGTTTGCGAATCATTCAAAGGATTCAGCTTGATGATTTTATTTACTTAGAGCTGTGTTACACAGGAAGGTCATTTTCAAACATTTGTAATAGGGGTTCTTTATAATGTAACAAAATTAATAAATACTGTTATAAATGTATTGATCTTGTTAGTAAATACATGAACTTATAAATAAATACATACAACCTTATTGTAAAGTTACCATTATTATAAAAAAAAAAGTAAGATACAAAAAAACTCCTAATGAAATTAATCAACCGAGGAAGTAGACCTTGCTACGCTTTAAGGAAATATCAAACAGTTTTTTCCTTCAAAAATATAAAATGTAAACAACCGCGGACTTTGCAACACTGCCCGTATCCCATGGAGTGTTTTTCTGAGCTTAAAGCATGCTGCATGTGAGTTTTTTACATTTCGCTTAAAAAAAGTATTTTACGGTACGCACACATGGTAATGATATATACAGTCACACAGCCCAGCCCTACAAGGAAGTGGTAGGATGATAACTATTAATTTTTTACCATAGACACCTGCAGTGTCTTGCCTTAATGCTGCAATTCTCCGCATTCCTCATTGTTAGCATCACTCATTTTGTGTCGTGTGTTAGCATTACTCATTGTCTTTTCCCTTGAAGGCTAGGGAATGTCTTTGGCTTGATCCAGACCAGGGGTCTTTGACAGGAACTTTAAAAAGCAGGCAAGGCCCTGTTAAAGTGCACTTATCCATAAAGCTTCACATTCCTCCCCAAGGCCTCCTTGTGCGAAAGCAGCAACTACTGCCAAACGCTTCATTCACGTCATTCTCAAACTCTCTCCAAATATGTGGTGTTAAGAGATTGAGGTCAGGTCCTTATCGCAAAGTGCATTCATGTCTATTTACACATCACCTTTTAAACCCCTCAAACGTTGCTTTGAATACCACTGCTGTTTTGTATTTTAGGTTTTTCTTTTTTTTTTAATTGTTAAAAAAAAAAATAATAATAATAATAATACAAATTTTTGATTTGGTTTGTTTTATATAAAATTAT
>CAIGQW010051444.1:0-10972 GCA_903798125.1 Danio choprae
ATGGCTGCATTTTCCAACATTCTTCAGAATATCTTGTTTTGTGTTCAACAGATGACTTGCATTCAGTTGAGAACCACTTAAGTGTGAGTAAATGGTGAGGGAATTTTTATTTTGAGGTGAACTATCTCTTTAAAGACACTCAGAGCATTCAAAAGGCGATACAATGCAACGTTTAGTAACCTTACCCTTTTGTTTCTCAGAAATACATGAATCTAGCGCACAATTTCTGGCAATCAGCAATACAATGAAGCGAGCATGTGAGTGAAAAAATATTAGCATGAGCCCAACTAAAAGTTCAGCTGGAAGTGAGAAACAAAGCAGAAATCTCTGAGCACCTACAAATCTGTCAGAGAGTTCAACTATTCTACAGACAGCACAGCTTGTTATTCTTGAGCACAATCTGAGGATGGAGAAAAACGAGCATAATACATTCACAAACATGGCATATTTCTATTTGTGCATGGTTAAATAGCATAACATAAACCTTAAAGGGTTAGTTCACACAAATGTTAATTAATTCACAGTTTACTCTCCTTTATGAGTTCCTGTCTTTTCTTCAAAGATAATTTGAAGAATGCTGGTTGCTGGCACCCATTGACTTCCAGCCATAGTAGGAAAATAATGGAAGTCAATGGGTGCCAGCAACGAGCATTCTTCAAATTATCTTCTTTTGTGTTTGACAGATGAAAGAAACTCAAATAGGTTTTGAGCAAGTGGAGGATGAGACAGAAATGTCTGTTTTGGTTGAACTATGCCTTTAAATGCAACCTAACACACACAAAAAAAATGATTCATTGGATTTACTAAATATTTTTTAAGGTAAGTAGTTGCTAACAATTTATATGGGCTGACTTTGAACAAATTAAGTTGAACATGACTAAGTTAGTTTGTGTATATATATTCAGCGCATATAAATTGTTTGCAACAACTTACCTTAAAAACATTTAGTAACTCCAATGAATCATTTTTCAATGCAGATACACACAACTTAAGAAGTATCTGAAAGAATGCATATTCAGAAACTATATCGACCCCTGTTACCTTTGACCTCAGGCCAGCTGTATTTTCCCGCCGACAGGTTCTCCGAAGCGTTTGTTCAATCTTGTCCAGCGTCTCACACGTCTGAAGACATAACTGGAGCCCAGTCTTGAAGAAAAGAACCGTTTTTATAAAAGTGAAAGAGGGAGGGATGGTGTGATTTCCGTTTTTCGAACTCATTAAGAGAGGACAATAGGAGGAAGTCTGGGCATTAGAGGAACTGAAGGATTAGTCTGGCAGTGAAGACAGATAAGACAAACTAACAGAGGACAGTAGTGCCAAGCCAAACAGCACACACACGCACACAAACCGCAGCACTTTGAGGCTCTGTGCTGTAACTCGTCTCTGAAAATGATGGATTTATTGGTGAAAAAAATCACAGGAATGAGATATTCGGTGCACGTTCACATGAACCTCATGCATTCATATACTAACCTCACAAAGGAGCTATTGAATGCTTGATTCTGATTGGCTGATGAACATTTTATGCTTCACATTTGTCATTCATTCATTCATTTTTCTTCAGCTTAGTCCCTTTATTCATCAAGGGTCGCCACAGCGGAATGAACCGCCAACTTATCCAGCATATGTTTTGCACAGCGGATGCCCTTCCAGCTGCAACCCAGTACTGGGAAACACCCATACACACTCATTCACACACATACACTACGGCCAATTTAGTTTATTCAATTCACCTACAGCACATGTCTGTGGGGGAAACCGGAGCACCCGGAGGAAACCCACACCAACACGGGGAGAACATGCAAACTCCACACAGAAATGCCAACTGACCCAGCCGGGACTCGAACTAGCGACCTTCTTGCTGTGAGGCGACAGTGCTAACCACTGAGCCACCGTGTCGCCCTTTTTTGAAGTGCACAGATTATAAAAAAATTAGCATTTTACGCAAACACACACCTAGTGAATTCAGTACATCCAGAGAGACGTACTGAGAATAATCAATGCACATGAAAAAAAAATATGAAGAATATGTTATTCAACCATACTATAGTAAAAGATGATACAGAGTAATCGATGGATACAGGATGCATTATCCCACATGAAAAAATACTGTTGTAATTTACAGTAAATATGGTGTTTTTGAACCATGATAAAGTGTATTATATTGTATATAATATAGTATTTACAACATTTCTGTTAATGACAATACATGAATTGATAAACTGTAATATATACTGTAGATGTATATACTTTAGTTTTACTACAGTAAACTGTGGTGTATTGTAGTATAAACCCTATAAACTACAGTATTGGGTAATTTGTTTATATATATATATATATACTTTAGTTGTTGTGCTACCATAGCAGCTGCAGAATGACCAGTGTAGCATGTTATCAAGTGGGAAGTTGCCTTGTGCTGATGATACACAGGGCAGCTTATTGAGCTTGCCAAGTAGTTTTGCAGTGATGTTGCTTGGCTACTTTTCTTACTTTAAGAATAGACAACAATATTATATCTGTAAACCATTGCCCTAATTAGCTACCCTGTGTCTCACCTGGTTGCCCATTTATGAAATCATTTCCCAAAGTTGCCCTGTGTATCAGCAGTTGATCTCTATAATTAAACTGAAAATGTATCATAAAGAGATTATAATCCCATAATAATCTACGTCAAGCTGAGCTGAGTAAATGTAATGACAAAATATAGTTATTTCGTAGTAAAAAAAAGATTAAGTATATGTAATAGTTGCTGGACACTTGTGTTTTATCCCTCATGAAAAAATACTAATAATGATTAATAGAAAATTACATAAATAGTGTTTTTGAAGCATACTATAGTAAATCATATTATACGGTAGTATTTACAAGCTTTGTTAATAAATGCTGCAGCATACTGCAGTATTAACTATAGTGAACTGATAAACTGTACTGATTATTGTAGTATACTTTAGTGTTTACTACATAGCAACTCTCTAGTATGCTTCAAGAACACTACAATATTTACTATAAAATTACAAAAATAACATTTTAAAAACGCATGAGACCACTAATCAGTGCAAGAAATATTTTTATTAATGCAAATATAATACAGAGTAAACAGTACTTGTATACAATACACAAAATATCAATTACATACATTGTCAATGAAAATAAACGTTCAAAGAGAGAAGCAAGAACCGTGCAAGAAACCTCTGGGCTTTGCTCTGACTGGAGTGACGTCATTACATCATGACGTAATTCCCAACGAATAAAGACCGAGGGGCTTCTACCCTAAAATAAACGAATAGGGGGGGAAAATCCTCGAAAGAGTGAGTCCATATGCATTGTCTTCATGATTTACATCGAACCCTTCAAAAACAGTTACAGGTGCAGATACTGTCGCGCCTTTGATTTCGCCAATTGCAAAGTTGATGTTTGACAGCAGGACTGAGGCAGTGTGAGTTTGTGTCGGTCGTGAGTTTCCCGTGAGACACACACACACACACACACCGCCGCCTGTGAGACACCGGACGGATCGCTCCCGTGATCTTTACTTTGTCATTCAGCACCGTGTGTGGCGGAGGACAGACTGCTGAGATGGCGGCGCTGACCGGAGGAGAGATGTGCGTCAAATACCTGATGTTCGTCTTCAATTTCATCTTCTGGGTGAGCGCGTGTGTTTGGTGTCTGGTGTGTGTGTGTGTGTGTGTGTGCAGGGGTTTACTCGCGCTCGGGAAGCAGTTTTATATCACTCGCGCTTTTCCACGAGGGATTCATTGATAAATGCGTGTGCACGGCGTCCCATTTGGATTCATAATTAGTTTATTTTGCAATTAATGACGCGGGAACGTCTGTGGGAAGCCACGCAATCGAATTACATCCATTTGGCTGACCTAATTTTAAGGATTTCAGAACCCTTAAAACACCGTGTGTGTTTCTGTGAGAGAGACGGCTGATGTGTCTGTGTGTATTTGCGGGACAAGCACTGAATTTTGATAGTGTTTTCTGTGACTGCTCTGTTCGTGTTTGTTTGCCTCAGCTGTTCTCTCTCACGGCTGGACAGACGCGTTCTTTATGGTGTCCGCTTCCTGAATTAATCATTTGAACCGACTCTCTTAAATGATTCGTTCGAATCGATTCATCGATTCTTTTCCAATCAAATAGGAATAGTAATTGAGGTAAAGTTGGTTTTATATTCGCACATTCGTTCATATTTGAGCAGTGACAACTTGTGACATGCTCCCTATATTGTTTACCACGCTACTTTGAATATTCGGTCTGAAATCGCATGCAAAACAACATTAGCACTATTTATTTGACTGTGAACAATGTTTACTTTGATAGTCGCTGGCTGATTATATGCTTTAATGATAAGAATGCTTTAAAGAAATTATATTATTAAGACGAAAGTCCGAATGAACTACAATTTTCTACAATAATCTCTGCATAATAACACAGCTTTTTCTGTAACGGGCAACAGTCGGGTTCTGTATGTAATCCCATATTATACCCAGAATTTTAGCAATAACCTATACAATTTTAAATCCAGACCTATTTTATTGGTGATATTTTGTTGAAGCCACATTATTTCAACTCGTTTCCAAACGCTTGCATAGTGATTTGTGTGTTTGTGTGGTGTATGTTTTGGAGCTAAATTTAAATGGATTCTGATCTATTCTTGTTTCGTGGAAGTGCAGATCACACCATACTGCAATGTTCAGTTGAATGAGCTGTCTCATGCCAGATTTATTTTCTCCAGAAAACTCGAACATATGCGTGATCAAAAATAATGGAGTGCTTTTGTAGTCTCATCTCGAATACAATTGAGTTGCACCAGGGGGAAAATGGCTGCTAAATGTGGCATTTACCCACAGTCTGGAGCTCTGCAAACAGATCAATGTTTTGATCTTTCCATAGTCTTTACACAGCATGTGGGAGACAGCCTGTGAATAGTTTGTGTTTTATTGTCTATCCGTATTAATCCAGGGGGAAATATCACCTTGAAAAGGGATAGTCTGTTCTCAAATGGGAGTTTGCTCACACTCAGGTCATCTACAGTTTGGACCTCGGTGTTGTAAGTAATGTTAATTTTTTTGCACAGATCACTGTGCACCCTAAAGACCGGGACACAAAAAGCAGACGGTCGGCTCGTTGGGCAGCATGGGGATGCTAGGGATGCACTGAATTTTTGGCTGCTGAAAATTATTGGCTAAATTTTATTTTTGGATTCCGGACGAGAGGCGGTGGCGCAGTGGGTAGCGATGTCACCTCACAGCAAGAAGGTCGCTGGTTTGAGCCTCGGCTGGGTCAGTTGGCATTTCTGTGTGGAGTTTGCATGTTCTCCCCGTGTTGGCGTGGGTTTCCTCTGGGTGCTCCGGTTTCCCCCACAAGTCCATAGGTGAAATGGGTAAATTAAATTGTCTGTAGTGTATGTGTAT
Organism: Danio choprae; assembly: GCA_903798125.1. NCBI lineage: Eukaryota > Metazoa > Chordata > Actinopteri > Cypriniformes > Danionidae > Danio > Danio choprae. Next base: position 5,418 of record CAIGQW010051444.1, read on the forward strand.
GAATGAAAGTGTTTTTGAGAAAATGAGAAAAGTTTTTTTGGTCTTCAGCTGGTTATGTTGTACCGCAGAAATGATTTCACTCTACTTCCAGCTATAGTCACTGTGCGTTGTGAAGTAGCTTTCACACCAGATGGAGAAAGTGCTCTGCTATGAAACCCATTCATTTCATTTCTCCGTGCATAGGGCAGTTTGTTGCTGTGTTGACCATATCACAAGAGTAATAGAGCTGGCCTGCTGTGGTCAACGTTTAAAATAACTCAGTATTACACTTTGTATATTCCGCTTATGTACACAATAAAATCCACTCAAAAAGGACATTTCTATTTAGTCTACGTGTTCCTGTTGCTTTCAATAGCGCTACTGTAAAATGACACCTTGCAACTCTTTCACTAAATAAAATACTGAAATGTGGTTATTGTATTGGCCTGTGTTTTTTAAAATCACTTTAATCTTGTTATTGCGTTAAACGTAAACAGTCTCACAAAATTATATTACTTAATAAAATATTAAATAACTTAAAAACATTGTTTCTACCCAGAATTTTAATTTCAGTGCATCTCTAGTAAATGCTGCTTTGTTTATGGTTTGTATGTGTGCAGCACTAGATCCCGTTTTCCTTTGTGGAATGACGATACAGATACTGCCGTCTGCAGGTGTGAAAAGATATGACCTATCACGCAGGCGCTATTCGTACGTTCTTGTTTCAGTGGCTATCATCTGTTTGGTGTGTCACACACAGCCTTTTGGTCCAGACGGCACCAGACACATTCGACACGAGGCAACAACACAGCTTTTCAAGAGTTCACACTTAGCTGATGATTGATAAGTAAGAGCGAGTTTGGCATGCTGTCCTGAGAGAGAGCCCTGAGCTCGGGAGATCCTCGAGCCCAGGGCTCCCTCCCGTTTCATCAGGTGAGAGGGGAGTCTGAGCTCAGGTTGGTCTCGAGAGCTCCCCAGTATTTAGTTAAGAAAGAGGGAAAGGAGTAGGGGTGGATGGGGGGATTCTTCAAGACAAAGATGGCTAAGGTAAGGAAATCTGGCTATTTATACGTATTCGAATTCATCTGATTGGTGTATCGTGTGATTGCTAATGCGGGATCCATCTTGGTCAATCATAAGCACGTGATCCTCTCAAAATTAGTCTCTATTTAAACTTCACTTTGTCACTGTTAGTTCTTTGATGTTGGCTTGAGGTGTCCCAAGCTTAAGGCCTCATCAGGAGCAATAGGTATTAGGGGCCGTTTACACAGAATGCGTTTTTGTCTCTCCAACATGCTACTTTTCTATTGTTTTCAATGTAAACACGCGCTGGACAAACATGTTTGACCGTTATGCTCACGTCTAAGCATTGAAGCTCGTAGCATAGCATCTGTCATCTTTTTTAGACGTTGAGTGAAGTTGAAAGACGCAGCTCAGCTCATCATTGTCAGGTCCAAAAGCAGTGGACCAATCAGAAGAGCTCAGAGGCGGGGCAACCATTGTGAGCTTTTGGTTATAGTAGAAAGTTGGCATGACAACTGTTTTATTTGCTGTTATGTTCTGTTATATATATGCTCATTGTGGCTTTGTCCAGAATATCCTGAGTTATATGATGCATCTTCATGTGCTTATCATATTGTTTTCCTATTTTTAATGGGTCAGTTATTGTCGGTATTACATCACGTTAATAATATCCCATAATAATAATATCCCACATTGGACCTTGCGCTGCTTTGCTCTTTATTTTAAACCCATTCTTGAGCGCCAAATCAAGCATATTTAGAAGCATTACAGACGCATTTGGTGTGAATGAGCCCTTATTGTCTAATGTATTATTGTTTTTCTAATTTTAATTTCTTTTAACTTGCTTTTTATGAATCACCAAAAAGCACAGATTTATCTAAAAATCTTCTTTAATGTTCTATGGAAAAGAAAAAGCCATGTCTTCTTCCATGAGTAAATTAACAACAACAAAATCCCTCTTGTGGGTGAACTATCCCTTTAAACAAAAGACTGCTTGTGAGTTGTTGAACCAGTTCACTGAAGTGAATTGACTCACTAAATGAATCTTTAATTCTTGAGTGCAGTGGACGCAACCCAGAGCTGTGTGTGTGTGTGTGTGTGTGTGTGTGTGTGTGTGTGTGTGTGTGTGTGTGTGTGTGTGTGTGCGCGTGTGCGCGTGTGTGTGTGTGTGTGTGTGTGTAGCGCTGAGGGTTTATGTGAGCACGCGCCCTAGATTGTCTTTAATCTGCAGCTCTATTTATAGAGAATGATAATCTCATGGTCAAACTCACTGCAAACTGCATCTGTTGTGGGTGTGTGAGAGAATAATATGCAATTTATGACTTTGTATTTTGTATGTGTATGTTGAATTTAGTCACATTAAATTGTGCATTGTTACAAAGTATAAGAGAGAGAGAGAGAGAGAGGGGTATGTTGAACTGTTGCTGTAATAAACATATTCACACACTCTGAACACAAATAAACACACTCTCCACAGACTAAACCCATTTATTTAGTGACCAGAGGTTTAAACAGGTCTTGTTTATGACTAGAAGGAGAATAATAATGAATAACGACAAAGCTGTTATTACATTTGACACTATGAATGAACTGTTCACAGCGATTACATTGGGGAAAATAAACTATTTTATTCCAAAGGATGTAGTGCATGAAGACAACTGAAATTTCATTATAATTAATAAAACACACTCCATCAAATTGTCATTACTATAATGTGAAAAGGTCTTGTTTTAAGCACAGCAAAGTAAATGTAATGTATATTTTATCATATGAATTGCATAATTGGCGGTTCATTCCGCTGTGGCGACCCCAGATTAATAAAGGGACTAAGCCGAAATGAAAATGAATAAATGAATTGCATAATTTGTACGGTAGCGTTGTATAATTAGTGTATAATTTATGTTAAATATTTTTTACATTATTATTTAAATGTATGTAAATATGTATACACCATAGTTGTATGTTTATTGGTGAAGTGTTATTAATGAACTATTATTAGTGAATTATTATTAATAATTTTATTCAAAAATAACGTTATTTATTATATAATTTTATATAACATTTCATATAAAATTCATAACAAAATATCAAAACTATTATTCCATGTGTGGTACAGTAATGGGAACTATTGATGACAACTATGATGACAACTGAAACTCCATTCTAATTAATGAAACACCCACCATCAAATTCTCATTTCAATAATGTGAAAAGGTCTTGCTTTAATTACAGCAAAGTAATTAAATGATGTAATATGTATTTTATCATATGAATTGCATAATATGTATGGTAATGTTGTATAATTAGTGGTAAATATTTTTACATTATTATTTAAAATATCTATACAGCATTGTAGAATTGCTTATTGGTGAATTATTATTCATGAATTTTTATTAGTCAATAATGATTAATTATTCATATTTTCTATTAATACAATTTAAATACAAATATAAAGTTTCACATTATGTAATATTTCATATCAAAATTCATAACAAAATGACAATAACTATTATTATGTGTGGTATTGGGAACGGTTGCGCTTTATTAATAAAAAACACTGAAGTATATTATTTAAAGTTACTAATACACCATAAAATCTTTGTGCTCCTTTTCATTTATTTAAAAAGAGAAACTTTTCCACCAAAAACATAAAGCGCATTAAAAAGTATGAATTAAGAAAGGGGAAAATAAAAAACTATTTTATTTCAAAGGATGTAGTGCATGAAGACAACTAAAGTTTCAATAATGAAACATTCATTCATTCATTTTCTTTTCGGCTTAGTCCCTTTATTAATCTGGGGTCGCCACAGCGGGGTGAACCGCCAACTTATCCAGCATATATTTTATGCAGCGGATGCCCTTCCAGCTGCAACCCATCACTGGGAAACATCCATAAACACTCATTCACACTCATACACTACGGATAATTTTTTTTTTTTATTGTTAACTCTAAGGTAAATGTGGTAAATTGTCATGAAATATTGCTGTAAACAGCCTTTTTGCATGACAAATGTGCATGTCATTTGTTTTTTTAGATTAAATATGTCCTAATGCGCACACACACACACCACCTACAACCTGTAAACTCCTCCCATTGACACAGTCAACTTTTAGTTTCAGTTTCTCCTCACAAAGGGAGTCAATTCCCAAAAAACAAACAGTGCGTCTGTACAATCTCCTGTTTTACCTTTAGCTTGTGCGGGTGGACAAATAGACACAGTTAACACACTTTCTCAAAGTGACTTGAAAAGCAGCAAAATGGGTGTTGAGGGATGTCCGAAATGCGTAAAATATGCCATGTTTTTCCTAAACTTAGTCTTCTGGGTAAGTGCTCACTCTTTCTACCATATTTGTGTTTTTGAGAGGGAATACAGTCAGCGTTATTAAGTGTGTTTGTATTGTGATTTTCAGTTTTAATGTGCAGTTGTGTGTGTGTGTGTGGATCAGGGTGAGAGGGTGAAGTACGCTTGCTGTCAGGGTGTTTGTTTAGCTAAGCATTGAGCACATCTGGAGCACATTTGTGGACTTTGAGTTTTTATCAAACAAAGGATCTGGGTCAAAGTGAATCAATCAAAGAGCAGGACGCAAATCCTCTTAAACATGGAGCTGAGTGCGCACGATGTGACTGGAAAGAGGAATCACATGTTGTCATGAGGAGCGTAGCATTAGCATGTCTGATAGTTCACTTCAGCAGATTTAAATCAAGGCAAGACTTTTTTCATAAGCCTGTCAATTTCGGGCTGTTCATAAAGTGTTGTTTGTCTGTTTAATGTAAAGAAAACATTCAAACGGGTTTCTTTTTGATCACTTCATGATTTTATTGACATCTGTATTTGGAAGTAGTTTTGTTTTTACATAATATACATATATGATCATTAATATACATTAATACATTAATAATTAATATACAATACACATTAAAGGGCACCTATGATGAAAATCTTCTTTTGTAAGCTGTTTGGACAGAAGTGTGTGCAGGTATAGTGTGTCCACAGTCATATTGGGGTGATATAAAGACAATCAGTCTCTTTTTTTTTTTAATTTCCTGACGTTAAAGCAGGATCCAAATCACTCCCATTTTGAGGCTGATTCAAAGCGCGGTTTCCCCGCCCACAGAATTGATTCACAGCCGCGTATTAACATGTCTCTGTAGTAATGCATGTAATCATATCAACAAGACAGGACATGGGCAAAGCAGCTGGGATTAAAAGATCTGTTCAGCTCGCTGTGCTCATCAATCATCATCAAATGTGAACAAGAATGAGTTTTACAAGTTTAAAACGTTTTTAAAACCGTGCATGTTTGTAATGAATTACAGCAATTTTACCGTCTTTACTTTATCACCACAGCCGCATGTCAGTGCAGTTATAAAAGACGCTTCAATCCCGGTTTGTGGACGTTAAATCAGGTTTATTTTCTACAATAACATAATGGATATCCATACAGCAGTGCATATTAACGTGTATCCTGTCACATTTGCTGTGCAAAAACAGTGCAAAGTTAAACGTGTGTGTGTGTGTGTGTGTGTGTGTGTGTGTGTGTGTGTGTGTGTG
>CAIGQW010051446.1:0-10866 GCA_903798125.1 Danio choprae
ATTCAAAGTTTACTCAGTAGAATCGTACTTCATTTTTAAAGTGTTCTTTCTTTATTTTTATTTTTGTTTTTTTCTAATTCCTATTTAATAGAAATTGCATTTTGACAGACTGTTAAAACGTTTCTCATTGGCTAAACTTACTAACTCAAGTTCACCAGCTGCCTTGAAAATGTGTGTCAACTCAACTTTGTTGTAAGAGATTCTTTGTTTCAACTTAAGATGTCGAGTTTCACAATACATTTACCTTATGGCCACTTATTGTTTCAAATCAATTTAAAAATAACTTACTTAAGAAAACTCATAATGTTGAGTTCAATATCCAAAACCTATAAAGATAATTTGAGTTAAAGGTAATTTAAAACAACTTATTTTGGCTTTATTATTTCACAGTGCAGGAATAATACATTCATTTTTCATTCCTTTTTTTTTCACCAGCCAAAGCAGTAACAATCTGATGTATTTGTGTCGCGGCATTTGACACTTAGAGCGAGGTGTATCTTAAGCAAGAGTTTCTCTGTGATCCTCCAGAATGCATTGCACCGCTAAAATTATCCTGCACTCGGCTGACTTGATTACAGGCGTGAATGTTGCATGCAGGCCGTCCTCAGGGCTTCAGTGTTTTATGAGCTCACTTCACCTGTGAAAGCTTTGTTATGGCTCTGAATCTGCGGATGTTCATCCCAGAGAGACGCCACAGCAGGACGTCCTGCGAGAACTACAGAACGGTAAGAGCTCATGTGATCGAGGAACAGGCTGAAAGTGTTCCTGCTGATATCTGTGGCCAGGCAGGTTTAGCAAGAGGGATCATTTTAGTTTCGACTCTTGAAGCAGGTAGAAGCGCTGCAGATTTACTGCGCACTGCACTGCACACTGAGCTGATGGTCTTTTAAGACTTTTTTCTTTAAGAAAAGACACTGCAGTTAAATATGGGAGAAAAAGAATAGTTTTTAAAGATACTTACCCTGTTAATTATTTCATTAAGAACTGCAAACATTTTTTTAATTACAGGCTTTGTAAAATGTTATATTTAAATATGTGTTACGAGTCCGTACACAAAGTTCCAAATGCAGCTTTTATTGAAGCAAAGGGATGGTCATACAGGCAATGATCAAGGGAACAAACAGAAGCATGAAGACAATTCAGAAGCGGTCAGCATGGTCAGGGCAGGCAGAAAACACTTAAAAAATCCCAAAAAAATACAAAATCAAAACAGGTAAATATCAAAAACGCTGGGTGATGCACACTAACAGTGATACAAGACTTAGCACATATATATATAGTCCTGGTAATCAGTCCTCATGAGATTCAGCTGTGTTATTGTGATCAGTGGTGAACTGGAACTGGTGTGTGTGAAGTGCATGATGGAATATGTAGTCCATTTCAGTGGCAGATGGGATGTGTAGAGTGCCCTCTAGTGTGTCTGGTGGGCACTCAACTTGGGCTACGTTCACACTGCAGGCAAATGTGGCACGAATCAGATTTTTTTGCCCACATGTGACTCTGTTTTTGTCTTGACAGTGTGAACAGCCCAAACCGCATGGAATCTGATCTTTTTAATTCAGATTTGTGCCACTTTCATATGTAGTATTTAGTATTAAATCAGACACAGATCTGATGTTTTGCAATTCGACCGCAGTGTGAACTGTTATGTAGGATTTAATGTGATTTTTACATAATCTTTGAGCGACATGCGTAATCATTCTGAGCTGCAAACATCATCTACTCCTCAGCAGCATAGTAGAATGGCACACAGGGTAATTACTTTACCACAGAAAGTTGCTTGTTCATTTTGAAAAAGATTTTGCAGGCAAAACTGATGCTTGTTAACCAATTTGGTTAACGGTTGGGGCACGGGTTGATCGTGAAGCTGAAGAGCGTTGTGTTGTGCTTTCTCTCAGAGAGAAAAAAGGGCAGGTACTCAAGCACACAAACCCCCCTTCTGCACATGCCTGTTGTTTATAACAAAGTAAAATGAAATAACTCTGCAGAGATAAACCAACTCTGCCTTCACAGTTCAGTTTGCGGCTGCTCATTAACCCTTGATGAGTTCACTACACTGGTGGTCAAAAAGACGCACACCTCGGTTGTCATAAATCACAAATGATCAGTGTTTTCAATCACAAGAGACCTTATTTTAGGTTTCAAATGTCGAAATACATATTAGTAGTAGCAGAATAACCCTTTACAGTTCATGAAATACACCACGCTTGACAGTACACACATTGTGTGCATAATTAGACATTTTGTGCTGTCCGCAGTTGTACTTTTGCGCAAGTACAAGTTTAGGACCATAATCTGTTCACACTGCAAATCTGATATTGACCACATTTATAACAACAATGTGAACAGCTATGCAAAAAAATCAGATCTGAGAAAAAATCAGATTTGAGCACTAAGCCTCGCAGTGTGAACGTAGCCTTGGTGACTGGCAATATGATGTTAAACTGTAGAGTTGAATTTTCAACATCGAAAGTCAACAGAGCAGAGATCAACATCCCATAATGCGATTCACCATAGTAAATAAGCAGAAAACACAAAATACGGAAACTGTTAATTAACATATTTTTTACAGTGTAGTTAAGTATCAGTATAGTAACTAGAACCTAAAGTTCGTTGACTAACTTCGATGTTGGCTTGAGAAATCTAACGTGACTGTGCTAGCACTGGGAATGGCAGTTGGCAGGAAGCACAGCAGTTGCTAAGTGGTTGCTAGGCAGTTGCTAAAATGTTTATGGCATTGCTAGGTGGTTGCTAAGCAGTTGCTAGTGTAAACTGGGTTGCTAAATGGCAACCCTCATTTACATGTTTAATCAAATCCTAATACTTAGTAAGCATTTCTAGCATATGCTATTGCACTTGGATAATCATTAATAGCATGTAGCTAATCGTTATTAGCATTTGGCTAATTATTGATACCATGCATATTACACAGGAAGTCCCATTTTGCTAGCTAGCATGAGTAAAACGAACCAATACCCAGGTCCCTACAATGTTCTGATGTAGAGATATTGCTGTTTTTTTTAAATAGTTGCTAGGTTAGTCTGTTTTATTGCTATGGGGACAATTGACAGCTTAGTGATCAAAGCTTCTTGCCAATATGAGTGATATAAAGCAACCCAGATGTCTCAACAGTCAAAAACTGGACTTGGACATAATGTAAAAATGGCTTGCCATATTTTATTCAAAATATAATGCTTAATAACTGTGAAAGGGATACATGTAAAAATGACATGCCATATCAGTAAAAAAAACTGGACTATGTAAAAATGGCTATATTTTTACAAATATAATGATTAATAACTCTTTATTGGAAAACTATAAGTCTGATAAACCTGAAAAGATAAAGCAAATCAATCTAATGCAGAACACAGCTTTTGGCCAAATGCGCTTGTAGCATTAAAGCCCTATAGGAGAAGATAGAATTGGTCTAAGAAGACAGAGTAATAGTAATAATATGTTTAAGTAAGATAACAATAAGTTGGCTTTCTCAAGCCAACATAATTATATCGATATCGGCTAATAGATGCAATTTTTAATGTTATCATTGTTGTTCGAGTTATTGTCATTATTAGCATTCAATGTTAGCACCCAAATGCAAATATTGTGTATAATAACAGTCAGGTTTTAGTTGAAAGCTGTGTCATGCAAGCGTACAGCTGTTAGCAGAGCAGAAATCTGACCTACCATTCACCTCAGCAAATGATCTGTCGTAATTACCTTCAAGTGCCATATTACTTAAAGGCCTGAATGGACGTTGTGTAGCTTCTGCCTGTCGTGCCTGTGGGAACAATTCTGCTTCTGTGACTAACACGGGCTGCCCTGTTATTAGTGTTTGACATGAGAGCCTTTGTAGTCGAACTGCATTCATCTTCCCCGCTTTGACTTTAAAAATATGAGTTAGAGCGGCAGCTGTTGGTGAATCGATGAAAACTTGCTACACTCAGGAAGCCCCCGTTTGATTTCCCCCATCTTACTCATAGGTAGTCAAACACACTCGTTAAGAAATGATGCAAAAGAGCCACCTGTTCATTTCTCTAGAGCCTTAAGACACGTCTGAACTCAGAACAGCTCATACTCGGGCCAAGAGTGGATTAGGGATGGGCGATATGACAAAACAAATTCATATAACGGTATAAATGATCTCATATGCTGATAACGATATACAGTTGAAGTCAGAATTATTAGCCCTCCTGAATTATTAGCCTTCCTGTGTATTTTTTTCCAAATTTCTGTTTAATGGAGAGAAGATTTTTCTAAAGAGAGAACACATTTCCAAACATAATAGTTTTAATAACTCATTTCTAATAACTGATTTCTTTTATCTTTGCTATGATGATAGTGCATAATATTTGACTAGATATTTTTTCAAGATACTAGTATTCAGCTTAAAGGGACATTTAAAGGGTTAATTAGGTTAACTAGGCAAGTTGGAGTCATTAGGCAAGTCATTGTAAAACAGTGGTTTGTTTTGTAGACAATCAAATAATATATAGCTTAAGGGGCTAATAATATTGACCTTAAAATGCTTTAAAAAAAATTAAAAACTGCTTTTATTCTAGCCAAAATAAAACAATTAAGACTTTCTCCAGAAGAAAAAATATTATAGGCAATACTGTGAAAAATTCCTTGCTCTGTTAAACATCATTTAGGAAATATTTGAAAAAGAAAAAGAAATTCACAGAAGGGCTAATAATTTTGACTTCAACTGTATATCATGATATAGTACCGTTTATGTGAATTCAATCTATTAATAATTTATATTGACCACATGTAAAGGACTATTTCTGTTTTTACTTTTTAAAGTGTATGCTTTATATATTATATAAAGTATATTTATTTTACTCACATATGTGATAATATTTCTTATTTTATTTAGATCTTAAGGGCAAATGTTTGACTAAAAATGTAGAAATATAAAATAAACATGAATCAAGTATAAAACACTTTGCAAAAACGAATGATTACAAGTCGAACATAAAAATGTTAAATTAAATGCAGAAACATTATAAAATGTAAACATTGTACTTTCAAGATCGAAACAAGCTGTTGGTATTCATGTTTCTGACTGCATCCCAGTAATGGCACGTAATATTGCGCTCATAAATTATGAAAAAGTATTACCATAAACATAGTATTTTGTGACATCATGAAATAAATGCAAAAGCATAATATGAAACGACTTTTTAGTTTGTCCGTACGATATACATTAGTCAACAGTTGAAGTGGATCACAACCTTTCATCAAAGTTGTCTTAAAACTATTGAACAACACCCATTGTTGTCTTAGGACAATTTAGAAATTTTTTTTGATCTACTTCAAATGTTGACTATACTATATATCATCTTATTGCACAGCCCTAATGTGAAGCATCGAAATAATAGACGCTAGTGTGACGTTCGCATACAACAAAGCAGGATTTGTGTAGGGGTGATTTTCTAAGTGCTGCTTTTGTGTGTGTGTCTTGAAGGATTGACAGTGTTTTCTTACAGACTGAATGGTTTTGCCTCAATGGCTTAGAATAGAAAGGTCAGTTCCTCTCACAGCACAACTGTCATCAGAAGTGCTGATTCAGACGGCATGTGGAATATGGGTGTCTGTGAGTAATCAAGTGCCTTTCTTGCTATAGAGGCCAATATGGAGGATTCACACCCGACACTCGATTCTGAGAAATCCTGCATGTCTTGATGAAACTGATGATGTTAATCAAGTCGATGAGGAATGTTCAATTATTCATTTGCCATCTCATCGCAAAATGTTACCTGAAATGTCAAAACAGGACTCCAGCAGAGACAACTGCATAAAACCCATTAAACCAACCAATGTTTTTGCTCCTGAAAATATATGTTATTGTATCCATTATTCTTCTTTACAACATTTCAATTCAGATTGTTTTTTCAGCACTTTTTTTAGACCCTGCTGTTTTAGAAAGAGAGGTTGATGTCATTCATTCATTCATTTTCTTTTCGGCTTAGTCCCTTTATTAATCTGGGGTCGCCACAGCGGAATGAACCGCCAACTTATCCAGCATATGTTTTACGCGACAGATGCCCTTCCAGCTGCAACCCAACACTGGGAAACATCCATACACACTTACATTCACACACATACACTACGGCCAATTTAGTTTATTCAATTCACCTATACCGCATGTCTTTGGACTGTGGGGGAAATCAGAGCATCTGGAGGAAACCCACGCGAGCATGGGGAGAACATGCAAACTCCTCACAGAACTGCCAACTGACCCAGCCGGGGCTCAAACCAGTGACTTTCTTGCTGTGAGGCGATTGTGCTACCCACTGCGCCACCGTGCTGCCTGAGGTTTATGTTTAGGTTTATATTCTCTTTTAGTTTTGAATATGCTACAGTTTGTTTTTATTGAAAACTACAGCATACTGCATTTGGTAAAAGCTGTTGGTACATAGCAGACATCTTAAACTAGTAATGTTGAACTATTATTCACTGCCAATCACATTCATTTCTGTTGAGCATGTGAACACAATGGCCAATCAGCGGTGTTTAAGTACGCCCACAACAGAGGTCAAATGTTAGCAGTAAAATGGATGTTTTTAAAATTTCAGATACTTGATACTTTATATACTAGTATACTAGGGCTTTTCCATTGCCTTTCGTACCTTTTAACTGGTACTTTTTTAGTACCATCATGGGTGAGGATCCAAGTAAACTGTACTGTTAGCAAAGCGTGACATATACACTGAAGTGCTTCCTTCCAGTGCATTTTGTAGATTTATTTTATTTACCGACTCAAGTAATCAATTACATCTCAGCATGAGAAATTCAAGGTGTGATATGTGTGTGTGAATGAGCTGAAATGTGTTTCTCTCACAGTGAATGCATGAGACTTGAGAGCCCTGGTTATTTGTAATTTTACAATGGTTCATGAGATTGCAGTTCTTTCTTTCTTTTATTAAAGCTAACTAGATTTAAGTACACAGTCTTGTACCTTTGTCTTTGTACCTGATTTTCTTACACAGCTTTGCTTTAAATTAAAGTTTATATTGTTGTGATTCTCCATAGCTGGTTGGTTTGGTTTATTACTAATAAGGCTTTAACAAACAGTTCCTTATGGGGAAAATAGGTTCAGAACCATCACTGCTAAAATTGTCATTATAAAAATTGCATGTCAAAAATAAGATTTGTCTTCTGAGGGTGGGGGTTGTCTGCTACCGCCACCATTCAAATCCCACATCTAAAACCTGTGCAGAAATCAGCAGAGCAACTGGCCTGTAACCTATGTTGCCAGATTGAGGTAAAAAATGCTTCGAGATTTGAATATTTTGTCAGATTGGGCCATACAAATCACGGGAGTTTCATAAGAGAAATAACAAAATGGTAAAGTGGCGGGAGATGGGTTTGAAATACTAATGCACTCTATACCACAAAGGAATTATTACCTTAGAATAATAAATATAACCTCATTTCTTTTGACATGAGAAGATGCTGTAGTGTTTGCACAGTGGTGACCCGGTTTAGTCTGACAGACGAGTGTCATCTGTAATTTCCCCAGCATTACATCTGGATGTCATGTTTACCCTTACCTTCACTTCCCTGTCTTCACCTCACCTTTAATTACATTTGACTCATTTTGCCCACAAAACTTCAAAGCCTGAGCTGGATTCGTACATTTCTCCACTGGCTTTGGTTGTTGGTAATTATAAGGGCTTTGCGTGCCGTTTTAAGTCTAAGTGACTCTAGCGAGAGCGGTTTGAGAGACAGCGTGTGTTTATTTTGATGGTGCATGGACTCGTGGCGCACCTGTTATTTCCCATCTAAGCTGATTCCTCACATGAGTAACACTGCAGCAATATCATTGGTCTTTATTTACTCATGAAACACCACACAAGCTCTCCAGCCCCCCGTGTGGGAAGGTGTTTGACTACTGCCTGGCCTTTGATTGTTTATGTAAAGCCTGCAACTCTCCAGCCTTTAAGTAAACTGTGATGTTTATGAGATGCTATTTTTATTTAAAACTGTGGAGTCCAGGTGGAAAACACTGTGTTATTAACTTGGTAAAGTAAACCTGCACCACAAAGGCAACCTATTTATTAGCTGCTATATGAAAATATCTACAAACATTAAAATAATATTACAACAAATATCTGTATCAGTAATATCAAAAGCATGGATTGTTACTTTCTACAGGTCAAAATAACTGGAAGGGATTCAAGTTATAAATGGTTTACACCATGGAGTAAAAATTTGATAAAAATCGACACCTCACAATTCAGACTTTTCTTTTGAAAAGTTTATGCATTAAAGTGTGTCTTATAAACTTCAAGCTGCAAATTTAGATCTTGCCATTCAGAGAAAAGCAAGAGATGTCGCAATTCTGAAGAGTTTATAAACACTTTAAATTGAACTAAAATCTTGGGAAAAGGTTAGAATTGTGAGACAAACTATAAGATCTTGACGTTTTTTTTCCCTCACAAATTTGTATGTAGCTCATAATTCTGAGAGAAACAACGTCTAATATGTTAAAAGCTCACAGTTCAGAATTTTCCCCTGGGAGTTGTGAGCTATACGCAGTGTTTTGAGTGAAAAAATATCAGAATTTAAAGATTTTGAGGGGGAAAACATGAGACATTTTAATTGAGGGAAATATATATTAACATCTCACAATTCTGACTTTTCCCGCTCAAAATAGTTGACATCAGCTCACAACGCTGAGGGACTAAATTAAGTCAGAATTGAGAGATACAAACTCACATTTAGGATTTTGTCCCACTTTATATTTGAGGAAAAACAATCAGAGCTGACAGATGTTAACTCGAAATTTTAACTGATACTCATGAAGCGGAAACGTCCGAATCCTGAGGCTGCCATTACCTCTTTTTAAGGCGGAAACGTGCTTTTAAAATAACATTTGTGATGTTTTTGTTATAAAGTAATGCTTACATTTCGTTAATTTTCAAGGTTTGCTGCCTGTTTACAACGAAAAAAAAAAGTATTTCACGGAATTATTCAATGCCTGTTGTACAGCATGTTTGTCGCTTTTCTTCCCTCGTATCGTGACGCGGGAGTGTTTTTGGACGGAGCCGCTCCAAACAGCAAACAACACATGACTCCTTTCAGACCCATTCAGAGGTTTAATTTAAGCTCCCCGGGGTCTCCCTCCTCCCCCTGCCCCAACCGAAGGGGCTTTTCTGTGATGTCAGACGGGAGAATCTGAGCATTATTGGTGCTGAATAACCAGAATAAAGGCACAATAGGGTTGATTTGAATAGAGCGCGGAGCCGGCGTACAGACGCGGCGCTGCTCCAGAGACGTGCTTACGTAAAGTACGTTACGCGGATGCAACTTGTTTGAAACTTTTCTTGATCGACGGATGGATTTATAAGAGACTTTTTTATTTTCTCTCTCGCGTTGACAGATCTACACGGACTGGGCGAATCACTACTTGGCCAAATCGGGACACAAGCGTCTGATTAAAGACCTGCAGCAGGATGTGAGCGATGGCGTGCTGCTGGCGGAGATCATCCAGGTTATCGGTGAGCGATTCACTCTCTCTTAACACAAGTTGATCAATGATTCACTGCACATAGCCTGCATTACATAAATAATTTATATAATAAAGGTTTTAATTATAGAGTAATATTATAGCCTACATAATTGCATTTTCAAACATGCATATGTATTGCATTAAGTATATGGGACATCCTACCAGAAACGTTCATGATCTGTCCCTGAAATAAAAACATAAATACAGTGAATAAAAAGTATTTCATCCCAAACATTTCTAAAAAGGACTAATAATTGAGTTCTGTGAGTTGTTCTGTAAAGGAATATGTCATTCATTTGGTTCTCAGATTTTTGTTCTTTATTACAAACACAAATGTACAAACCCTGTCATTGTCCTTGTCCTCAGCCCAAACTGAACCTTCAGCTTTAATAGTTTTGTTATGCTAAAAACTGTTATTTAGAAAAAAATGCTTCAAATATCAAAGTTTCAGTTATCATTCACGTCAATTGATTAAAAACATGAAATTATGAATAAATTCTACAAATAAATACTACAGATATATAATAGAAATAAATGTACAATTGTCCCCATGTTTCTGTCAGTCCTGTAACATTAGCATTACATTTAACATAAAATGTGTGCAATACACGTTTAAGGTTATGACTCGAAGGTGACCTCATTTGATGGAGAAGAAGCTGACAGTGATCAAGGATGCGTTCTGTCATTGAATTGTATGATTTTATGCTTGTTTTTGTTTGAAGTTTTTGAGGACGACAAGCTTAGGTCAGGCCCTGTCACATTTTCTATAAGTGAAAATGTGTGTTTCTGGAAGAATGCCTCATATATATTAAGTATAACATATTGTATAAACTATATTTAAGTATATATTAAGAATATATACTTAAATATGCTTAATACAATACGTTAAATTGGAAATGCATGTTTGAAAATTATGTAGGCTATAAAATTACTCTATATTTAAAACATTTATTATAGATATTATTTATTTATTTTGACAAAATAATATTGAATTAATATTACAAATTAGTCATTAAAAATACATTACATATGTAATATATATATATATATATATATATATATATATATATATATATATAAGCAGTCCTCTCAAGATTTATCGGTTTCATTTATAAGATTAAAAATATTAGATTTATGGAGCTGATTTTAGTTTTATATTTTAAATAATAAATTATTTTTACAATTAATGGTATGTAATTTCATTTAAAACTTCTTGGTTTCATTGTAAGATATGTTCAAATATTAATTATAATAGTTCATAATAAAATATTAATAAGCCTAGTATTAAATCAATACAACCATTTTTGATGTGTATATATATATATATATATATATATATATATATATAT
>CAIGQW010051446.1:11266-23483 GCA_903798125.1 Danio choprae
ATTTATTTATTTTTTTCTATCCCTGTCAGTAATTCTTGGACATAAAATTATTCTTATTTTTATTTCTTTACCTCTGTCCTTTTAAAATGTGTTGTAAGAGCCGGAAAGCAATTGGTTACTTAACAGCAGACAGTACAGTGTTCTGGGGCAAAGTGGTGTTATATGACACATATTGTGGTCATCCACTTTGTCCTCTTGTGTTTTTATATCTCCAGGGAATCACACACTGGCCAATTGAAGCTGAAACACGACATGCCCTGTCCGACAGACACAAATGCTGCATGCAATGACATACTTCACATACTTATTTCTGTTTTAATGCTAGCTGACGGCTAATGACCAAAATACTTGAAATGTTTGTATTTTTAACAGTAAAGCTGTTCTTTAGATATCGATTCTAACTTGCAGAGGCCCTATTAAATATTTGAACACTTAAAATGTATGAAAAAAAAGGAATAGAAATTAATTCTTAACTCAATAATGTAACTGCAGATGCTGCATTAATCTATTTTCGTACCTAATGCTGTTGAATTTAGACATTTTTTAAAATCAAAACAAAATGTGAAAAATAACTAAATAATTTTTTTAAAAGAACATAGAAGTTCACATAAAATGAAAATTGTTCCAATTAACTCACCCTCATATTGTTTGAAACACACACACACACATGCACACACATGCACACACACGCACACACACTCACACACATGCACACACGCACACACACACACACACACACACACACACACACACATGCATGTAAAGGGATTTCGAATCATTTTGGTAACTAAGCAGTTTTTCTTCCAATCGACTTTCATTATATGGATAAAAAAATAAAACTCAATGTAGGAACCAAAACTTAAACTGTTTACCCAAAATGAACATTTCCATCGTTTGGTCACTCTCATTCAATTCCACAACTATCTGACTTGCTTTCTTAAGGATTAAAAACAAGACATTTTCAAAAAAATGTTGGTAACTAAACATTTTTGGTTCCCATTGACTTCCAACAAAACTGTAAACATACAAGTCTAGTAAGAACCAGAACTTTTAATATACAATTCTGCCATCATTTACTCACCCTCATGTCATTCAGAATACACACACAAACACACAGTTTTGGTATCTAAGCAGCTTTGGTTCCTATTGACTACCAATAAAACTGTAAATATACTAGCCTAGTAAGAACCAAAACCTTTGTACAAACTATACAATTCTGCCATCATTTACTCACCCTCATGTCATTGGAAATGCACACACAAACACACAATTTTGGTATCTAAGCAGGTTTGTTTCCCATTGGACAAACATTAAAAGTCAAAGTATAAGGGAACCAAAATTAAAATTGTCATCATTTACTCACCCTCATGTCATTCCAAACCCTTCCAACTTATGTTTAGTAAACATTAATGGGAACCAAGATTATTGGTTTTCAACATTCTTCAAAATATCTTTTTTCTACAAAAGAAAGACCTGCATGCAAATTTACAATGACACGAGTTCTAAAGGACAGAATTGAGTTTTTAGGTTAACTATTCTTCAGTTAGTATTTTGGTGAGCATGTACAGGAAAGACTGATGCCGGCAAGATAAAGATCAAATAACGAATTATTCAAAAGACAGCCACCCGAATGGTTCCCCCTCCATTGAGACAGTCCGTCTGCCTTTCTTGCTTACTCACCTGACGTCTTCCACATTCCTGACACATTTTTCCCACAGCGCAGGAGGTAAAGTGAGTAGCTGTCATTGTAGCCATGTGTGCAGTCGTCAGCTGTGGCTGCTGAACGGCCCTGATTCAGCTGCCGTGGGGTGAGGGGTTTGTGTCCCGGGCCCCGTCGGGACGCAGGGTGGAGAGCAGACACCCTCAGGAAAGCCCCAGAGCAGTCGCATCCCAGCAGGCCCTGCCACACAGTTGCTCAAGCTGGATCTAGTTTCCACATTAGGGGTCAAAATCTGTCCGGCACAGGACATACTGCACTTGAGGCTTACTACTAAGGACATTTTCATTTTAAGGGGGAATTCATTTGTGTCTTTTTCTCTTTCTTTTCGATACCACAGCAAATGAGAAGATTGAGGATATTAATGGATGCCCTAAGAACCGTTCTCAGATGGTAAGGACTTTTTATTTATTATGGCGGTGTAATTTTGACTGTATTTCTGAAATATAAGTCAAGTTTTTAATCAAAAGAAACATGCTTAGGGTGACTTACATTTCAGAATAACTTATATAATGCAAACCATGCCAACTGAGTTCAACTGGTTTGATTTGGTTTTGTGTGTTCTTTTGTGCCAGTTTTGTGTATGCATCAAATTAAATGTACAAAAGTGATTTTATATTCATAGACGGAATATTAAAAGCAATTGAAGCGTCAACTTTAATGTTTGAAATAAAAATACATGGTATAAAATTATCTATTAAATAACAGTTTCCTTATGTTGTGATTCACAAGTGTTTTCTATTTATTTACAGTTGTGAATTGCATTATTGGATCTTGATCTCTGCTCTGTCGACTTTTGATGTTGAAATTTCAACTCTACAGTTTAACAAAGTGACTTATTGGCCTTTTAGTTTGAAATAATATAATGGATAAAAATGATATTCAGATAAATAAGTCTGTAAAATAATAGAAAATGTACTGGCAGTTTATTGCAAGGTATTTGTAGTGTAATATATAACTCCAACCCAGACAATATATTGAGGGTTTTTTTTTCCCTTCACTTCGTCAATTGGTGAAGTTTGTTTTTTTTCCTCACCACTGTTGCCACTGGCTTGCTCGGATCGAGACTTGTGGAGCTGCGCTTCGGTGGATTTGCTCTTCAGTGTTTGAACTTTCAGCAGTGAAACTTAAACCACACTGAACTGAACTAAACTAAACTGAACTTCAACTCTGAAATCTGGACTTTACTAGATTTATGTTAAGCTGCTTTGACACAATCTACATTGTAAAAAGCGCTATATAAATAAACTTGAATTGAATTGAATTGAATATCACTTTAAATGTTACTAAAACAGTTAATAAAAGTTACTTTTTCTAAGTTTTCGAGGTTAAAAGTTGTTGGAAGAAAGATCAAGGTCCCATAATGCATTTCAAAAATATAAATGGAAAATATGGAAAAATATGGAAAACTGCTAGTTTACAGTTCTTTATACTCAGCTCCTCTGTGGTATAATTTAAAAAAAGAGAGTCTCCATAAGCTGCAGATTGCATACAATGATTGTATGAGGATTTTTCTGTAAGGTAAGAGTTTGATCATTTTTTGCTTTGTTGAGCAATTAGATCTATAAGTTTATCTGTCGATTGGAGAATTCTCAGAATAGCATTTGAATGATGTTGATAAATTCTAGGCTTACTGAGGTGCGTTATCAGTCACCTTTGATGAAATATTGGCATAACTGTCTTTTTTAATTATATTGTATAGTATGGAATAAAGAGAATAATAATTACAGCTTTTTTTACAGTGCAGTTAAAATAAATAGCAAAACTGGGATGAATCACTATTCGGCGTAACATATATATTTATGGAAATATTAAGCAACTTATTCGGATCCGCACTTACTGAATTGAAGAATATTTTTAAAAACAGTGATCAAACTAAATGTTATACTGTATTTTAAATGATTGAAAAACACGCAGACAAATGCCACAAATGTAAAGATTTAAAATGACAACTAATTTGTGTTGTATGATGTATGCAAAATGTAACTATGCATAATATATATCTTTAAATATGTGTAAAGTATGTGAAAATATACTTTAAATATGTGATATGTGAAAACGAATGACTTGTGGTGCTGTAAATTAGTTATTAATTTATTAGTTATTAGTTATTATTAATTCAGTAAGCATTCTGATTCAAATGTTTTGATTTGTCAATAAAAGAACAGACTCATAAGAGTCCTTCATTCAGAAATCAGACTTTATAAATTCCTCCTGGTGCTCCGGTTTCCCCTCCCAGTCCAAAGACATGCGCTGTAGGTGAATTGAATAAACTAAATTGGCCGTGTGAATTAGTGTGGGTCAGTGTAAGGGTTGCGCTGTGTAAACATCGCTGTGTAAACAGTGTATACATCCGCTGTGTAAAACATATGCCGGATTAGTTGGCGGTTCATTCCGCTGTGGCGACCTCTGAAATAGAGACTAGGCCGAAGGAAAATGAATGAATGAATGAATACAGTATATGCATTCGCCGGTTTTGCTATATTTGTCCAGGCAAACACTAATACACTAGCTGTTCAGAAGCACTTTCTCACAGCATGCTTGGCTTACAGTATGGACTTGCACTTTAATACTGTTATTTTTGCTCCTCTTGCGGTCCCTCTTTATAAACATCTGGTTTAAGGGGGGTAGTTTGGCAGAAATGTAAAAAAAAGTCTTAAAACCATCATCAAATGTATAGGTTTGGAGGGAGCACAAGCCAGATTATAGACATAAAGAGCTATTCGAGCCAAGCCAGAGCTAAGCAAAACAAACTCTAGAGGTCTGAGTATCGCTGACTGCAGTATCACACATGATCCAGAGGCAGCGGTTGCTTTGGACTTGTCTCAGTTACAAAGGCGGCTGTCAGGCCTGATTGGATGGAACAAAGGAATTCTTTTCAAAAGGCTTTTTTTAGAGTAGACTGATCAATGAGGTCTTTTACGTGTGTTTTTTGTTGTTATTAGAGGGTTCGGTTGTAGTGGTGGTCTGTTGAGGTATAGCTCTTGTTTTGACAGTGATGAAACCCAGCTGAATCCAGTGTATTTGGGAATGGAGGTTGGTGGGCTGCGGTCTTTGGCCAGTAAGATTCAATGGAAAAGCAAGGTTGCTGTAGTTGATAAGGATGGAAAGATTCATGGCTTGTATTCCAGTTTTAGTACTTTTACAAAGAAAGCTTTGGAAAAATATGTATGTACAGTTGAAGTCAGAAATATTAGCCCTCCTCAATTATTAGCCCTTGTTTAGATGTTTTCAACACATTTCTGAACATAAGTTTTAATAACTCATTTCTAATAACTGATTTTTTTTTATTTTTGCCATGATGACAGTACATAATATTGTAGTAGATTTTTTCAAGATACTAGTATCCAGCTTAAATTGCAATTTGAAGGCTTAACCCTTTGACTGCCGCTTTACCAAAATGGTTGACCATGTTTTTACTGTTTTAAATAATGACTGTTTTAAATAATGGCTTACACACACACACAGCATTGTTGGTTTACAAAAAAAATAAAACAAACGTCCTGTTGCACTACTACACTTGATTTTGGTTTTATTGTAAAAAAAAACAAAAACAAGAAAGCATGTTAAATTAAAATCTTACAAGTTAAAAGCCTTTAGCAGATTGTTTGCTGACAATTGATTATCCTGCCCCTTCTCCACTGTGATTAGACGGCTAGATCAAAAGTGACACTGATGGGCACTGACAACAGAAAACAAATGCTCAGCTTGAGAGACAAAATCTCATATATACTCGCCTACGCTGCGTTGATTTGATACAACATGCAGTAATATTATTAAAATGTAAAATGACTGAAATATTATTACAATTTAGAATGAATAGTTTTATTGTAATTCATTTATTTTCCTTCGGCTTAGTCCCTTTATTCATCAGGGGTCGCCACAGCGGAATGAACCTCCAACTTATCCAGCATATGTTTTATAAAGCGGATGCCCTTCCAGCTGTACACCCAGTACTGGGAAATTTTATCGTAATATATTCAAAAATTTTGTTTATTTCTGTGTTATTTTCCGTTGAATTTCAGAATCACTGTTCCAGTCTTCAGTGTCACACGAACCTTCAGAAGTGATTCTAACTTACGAACCACAAAGTTATTTACATTTTTTTGTGAAAGGACCTTTTATAACAAATATTAAATTACTTCTGTCAGGCTTCTTAAATGTGGCATGTAACCTCAGAGCTTTCTCAAATGCTGTTTTCTTACCACCGCAATTATAATTATATGCTTATTTTGTGTATTTTGAAGTCCCCAACTGTTGCAGTCCCATACCTGTACATTTAATTACAATGTTTTTACCACAGCCTACAGTAATAACATAATGTTTATCTTTAATTACACTGAAAAAAGGAACGGCTTGACAGAAATTAGTCAGTAACCACTCTGACTCACGTGTTTTGATTCATCAAAAAAAGGGTCTGCTCTGAATTAGCTTTAGGATAATATATATGTTAAATATATATTATACTAAGTTAGCTTTAAGATTATATATATGCTAGCATTCTCCAAAACACATACATTTAGAAGACATGTATTTTTACATATTTAGAATAAAAAATTAATGGTCCAACAGCAAGAAGGTCGATGGTCCGAGTCCCTGCTGGGTCAGTTGGTATTTCTGTGTGGAGTCTGCTCTGGTTTCCCCCACAGTCCAAAGTCATGCAGTATAGGTGAATTGAATAAACTAAATTGGCCATAGTGTATGTGAGTGAATGAGTGTGTATGGATGTTTCCCAATACTTGGTTGCAGCTGGAAGGACATTCTCTGTGTAAAACATATGCTGGATAAGTTGGCGGTTCATTCCTCTATGGCAACCCCTGATGAATAAAGGGACTAAGCCAAAGGAAAATTAATGAATGAATTAATGGTCCACACCAGATGTGATGCATTGCGTCACTTGCTCTAGATTACTCATGGGATGTTTTTGCCTCATGTGAATTTTATGATCAAGCTGAAATTTTTTTAACTTGCGTGGAAGACTTGATTGAGGTGAATTTTGCGCATTCCACATTATCCATGCTAGCTGGCTGAAATTCGACTCTATTCACGCATTTGCATTGACTTTGTATGTAATCTACTTGTGTGAATACTTAACTTGGCATTTGTTGTTAACCCAGGATTAGTTTCTCTTTTAATTCAGTTTGGATCAGGGATTTTGAAGACACACTCTGCACTTTAGCCTTTCTTTAGAATTTCTGTCCAATCAAATGCTCATTAGAATCTGAATTGGGAGGGAATGCTCTGTCCACCCCTCCCTATCAGGGCTGTGCCCTGTCAGTACCTGGATGGGAGACCACATGGGAAAGCTAGTCCTTTGAAAAAGAGTGTCCTTTGAAAAAGAGTAGCAGTTTAACCCCGGCATCCTGGCCAAATTTTCCCACTGGCCTCTGTCCATCATGGCCTCCTAACCATCTCCATATCATAATTGGCTTCATCACTCTGTCTCCTTTCCACCAATCAGCTGGTGTGTGGTGTGCGATCTGGCGCAATATGGCTGCCGTCGCACCATCCAGGTGGATGCTGCACACTGATGGTGGATGAGGAGATTCCCCCCAATGTGTAAAGCGCTTTGAGTGTCCAGAAAATCGCTATATAATTGTAAGGAATTATTGTTATTATTATTATAATTATTATTATTATTATCTTCCTGTTTCAGATTAAATGAACACATGGAAAAATGCCTTGTGCCAATATCACACTGCGCCAACGTAAAGCACCAGACACTTCTTCAGGTTTTGACAGATCAGTGTGTTTATCCACGTCTATTGATGCATGACAGTTTAGATTTGTGGATGACTTTCAGAACTAGTTCTCATTTAATAAAGATCGACCACCTTCACAAAGACAGTTTTGCTGGTAAAACAGCATGAGTGTGCTGGCCTTTTGAGATGTAAGAGAGGGAGATTAGAGGGTTTGTGGTGTAGTTGAATAGTAGGGGTCTGATTGTCAAGCCACAGGAGCTGATCTCTCTTTTTACACTATATCTTCCTCTTTCCACGCTTCCATAAATTAACTCTGTCCCCTTAGCAGCAAATTGCAGTGTAATTTACTACTTTTAGACACACAGCCTTTGTGTTCGCGTTTTCTTTGCTCACAGTTTGGTTGAATACTGTAGTTTCTTCTCAGTCAGTGTTCACTCTATGAGCTTCTCCGCAGGCTTTCTGAATTTATGCATCTCAATGCCGTTTTCCTGTATGTGAGTCACTTTTGGTTTGAATTTCAGCATGTGTGTGTGTTTGTTTGTGTGTGTGTATGTGTTTGAAAGCAAAGCAAATCTCTGCTGGAAGCAGGTGCAAGCAAAGCCATTATGCAAATATCATCATTGTGTGTTTTTATCAAAAGCGGGAATTGCACAATCGCTCAGTGAATGGGCCTCCAGCAACAGATTATGCTGGACCTAAAGCACTCGTGTTGATTAGAATAAAGATGCATTCGGCAGAAAAAAATACCGCTGTTAACGCTAATTGCTGACATGATACTTAACCTCAGCATTCAGATGGTTAAATACGTAAACACATTAAGCTTATCAATGGAGGGGTTTTGGCTTATAGTGTAAACTGAGGAGAAGAATTTGAATAAATTTGCCACAATAGCTTTCAAGGACCAGAATAATGATGCAGCTAAGAGTTTAATTTAGAAGTTTAGAATTTTAAGTGCTCAGCTTACAATGTGCTACATGCACAGGCCAGTAATGCATAAAGCAAGATGATTAGACATTGATAAAGCCAGCGATTGCTTTATATTTTACATTTCTGTACAGAGAGGTCACGTTTTGATCTTCTATTGGATCACGCAATCCTGTAATGTGATTTTGCAGGTCAGTGTTCACCAAGCTTGAACTTTTGAATGCAGAAACATGCAAATGAATGGAAGTCTATGGAGCGAAGTACATTTCAGATGTCCAATCCACTAGAGGGCGCTGTCTACATTTCACCCAGTACCGGAAATTGCGATTAACAGCCAAAATGTAAAATATTTTGCTCTGTGGATGTTTTGTTGCACATTTCATAAGACAAATTCACTAGATGGCGCTGTCTAGTTTTTATTTTTTTTTATTGTTTTTTGCAAAACCTGAAATATGTTGCTCTGGGTATGTTTTGTTGTACATTTGAGATAGGAAGTCCACTAGAGGGTGCCATCTGCACTTTTCCTAATACCTGAAATCGCGATTAACAGCCAAAATGTAAAATATGTTGAACTGTGGATGTTTTGTAGCACATTTCAGATGGCAAATCCACTAGATGGCGCTGTCTAGTTTTTATTTTCTTTTTATCTTTTTTTGTGAAACCTGAAATGCGTTGCTCCGGGAATGTTTTGTTGTACATTTCAGATAACAAATCCACTAGAGGGCGCCGTCTACATTTGCCCAATTCCTGAAATTCCGTTTAATCGCATACAAAAAATTAAATAATATAATAAAAATTATTTTGGCATAATTTAAGTGAGTGTACTATGTATACTTATTATGTAAATATAAACACACACAGGCATGCATATATTTCAGAAAATGTTTATTTATATTTAGGTATAAAATATGTATATGATACAAATTACATTTATTCATTCATTTTCCTTCGTCTTAGTTCCTTTATTCATCAGGGGTCGCCACAGTGGAATGAACCGCTAACTTATCCTGCATATGTTTTACGCAGCGGATGCCCTTCCAGCTGCAACCCAGTACTGGGAAACACCCATACACTCTCATTCACACATACATTACGGCCAATTTAGTTTATTCAATTCACCTATAGCACATGTCTTTGGACTGTGGGGGAAACTGGAGCTCCCAGAGGAAACCCACATGAACACAGGGATAACATGCAAACTCCACACAGAAATGCCAACTGACCCAGCCGGGTCTCGAACCAGTGACCTTCTTGCTGTGAGGCGACAGTGCTAACCACTGAGCCATAGTGTCGGCGAAACAAATTACATATAAATTTAAATATCTATGTAACAAAATTTTGTATAGTTTTGTTTCTATGTATGTGTGTGTATCATGTATACATAATAAATATATATAACACACACACAAACAGTATATTATCTCAAAACAAACTTTTATTTTGGATGCGATTAATCGCGATTAATATTTGCCCAGCACTAATTTATAGATGTATATGAACATTTTAATGCCAAAAAATGTTTTTTGTGACAAGTACTGTAATAAATGTGGCCTACTACATGTACACTGTATATTAGTTTCCACTAAAGCAATATATCTGTTCCCCCCTGGATATTTTGTGTTCATTCGATAGCCGGTTTAGCATCATGTTTTTACACCTGCTGGTTTTGTCTGGTGTCGTTTAGAGCATCTCCTCCCAGCAGTGCAGACAAAGCAAAGCAAACTGCTCACGATTTCATGTCAAAGGTTGTTGACACAAGACTGTCAAAACACCCAGGAAATCTCAGTGTCGTAACTCTAATACACCACCCCAGTGCTGTGTATTGACACACAGACGCTTGCTTCAGCTAAGTTATAAATTAGGCGGAAGTAAGCGAAGCAGCCAACATTATTTTTCCCAGAAATAAGTTTATTTGAGGATAGAAAGGAATGGAGTAGAGTTAAACATTTTTCAACATTCCTTCTCTTCAAGGCTTGACTGAACAGTTTCTGCTTGTGAATGCATATCATCTTTATTTTTTTAATTTAGGAGTTGTATGTTCTTTAAAACAAAATTTGGCACATATGCATGCATAAAGTGTTTTACCAAATACTTGTCTTTTGTTGTTTTAGTTAAAAGGAAAACATGATTGGCATGTTTATTTAATTTGGTTGCGTGTCAGTCGTCACAGGAGGGTTTTTTTGTGTGGGATTTGTGCTCAGGATGTGGAAGAAATCATAACAAACCACATTCTTCTGCAGAGGCGTCTGTCACTGCCTCAGTTTTCTCTTAAACATTAGTTGTTCTTGACTTTCTTCAATGGAGTTGTTAAGTGATGAATGCAAATCGAGTTGAGCAAGATGCGTTATCTTTTTATCATTGACAGAAGTTTGGGTTAACACTCGAACTGTCAGAATTCTATAAGTACTAGTGTGGCCATTGCGGTCATTCTGATTGTTTATATAGAGTAAGGCTGTACAGAATTAAGTTTAAGTTTATTCCATTTATAGAGCACTTTCAAAACAGCTAGGGCTGACCAAAGGGCTGTACATAAAATGCTAAAAAAAAAACAATAAGAGGTGGAGAAAATACTTTGTACTTTGTTTAAAATATTTTGTTCTGTTTTTATTAATCTGCCATTTTCTGAACTGTTTATTCCATATTTCCATAAAACACTTACGGTCATATGACCGAACGCCCTTTCAATCATCACCTTTAAATACATACATTCTCTCTCTCTCTCTCTCTCTCTCTCTCTCTCTCTCTCTCTCTCTCTCTCTCTCTCTCTCAAATTCATACTTGCTTTATTTGCATGACAAATGTTACATGTAATGCTAAAGCATTTGTAATGTTTACATAACAAAACATTATAGAATAAATAAATTATAGAATACATAAACAGAAGATAAGAAAACAAATGGCACAGTAGTAGCAATAATAATAATAATAATAATAATAATAATAAACAGTAACAGTCTAAATCAACAATTTAGGATAAAACAATAATAAAAATAAATAATAATAAACTGTATTTTCATCAATCAAAATTTTATGATTCATTTATAACAATTTATAATTCTCTCTTTCTCTCTCTGTGTGTGTGTGTGTGTGTGTGTGTGTGTGTGTGTGTGTGTGTGTGTGTGTGTGTGTGTGTGTGCGTGTGCGTGTGCGTGTGCGTGTGCGTGTGCGTGTGCATGGTGTGTGTTCTATCTCCAAATGTTTTAATGAGTGTTGTTTCAATGAAAGTTTTAATTTATTTTTTTTTTTTTTGTGGATTTAAGTATTCAAAGAGTGGGAAGTATCACTGTCAACTGTTTTATTTTGTTCTAGGACATTCCAAAATGGCAATTTATACCACAAGAAAGGATCAAAATGATCACCGGTCTTACAATTATTGAAATGTGGTATTTTTAAAAATTCTTGTTAAATCCAGAATTTTAATAGATTTTATTTATTATAGAGTAATAAAAGTTTGAATTAATACGGTGTCCTAAAGGGCCTTTGTTGTTTTTTTTTGTTGCAGACTGTTGGTCTGCAGTTAATAATTGTGTAAATCTCTCTCTCTCTCTCTCTCTCTCTCTCTCTCTCTCACTCTCACTCTCATCCTCTCTCAATTATTGCTTTAATGGCATGACAAATGTTATAAATAAATATAAACATAGTAAATACAGTAAATAGTAGTATAGTTATAATATATCATAGTATAATAATAATAATAATAATTAAATAAAAATAAATGAAATAAATAAAATAAACTAATAAATCTAAATAAACTGTACATTTAACAATCAACATTTATGGATAAAACAGTAATAATGAATAAAATTATTCAGTATCTTTACAATGATTCATTTATAATAATCTAGATGTGTGTGTGTGTGTGTGTGTGTGTGTG
>CAIGQW010051449.1:0-13391 GCA_903798125.1 Danio choprae
AAAAAATAAATAAATTAGGAACTTAGGAATGGATACTGATTGAGAATTAGAAGAGAACAACATAGGCAATGGATAAGACTGGAATACACCTTAGCAAATAGAGTAGTGAAAAAACAGAAACAAGTAACCATTTTTCTTTTTTAATCTTTAAATGCCTAAATAAGGTTTGTGGTTAACATCAGCTTAAGATATTCAACCTTTGTTTCCCGTATAACATAAGACATATTAGTAATGCCTGCTTGTGGTTTATTAAAGCCTTAAATGTCCTAAAAGCTTTGTTAACAAGAGCCTATAGAGGTTGTCAGGGATTTTACTTGGGTGTAAAATGTTTATCATTATAATATCTGTGATTGCAGTTAATGACATGCAATCTAATATGTCAAAAAATATCAAAAACACGTACTGAAATGTCCAAAAACAGCCTGTTAATAAAGCCACTTAATGCCTCGATATATTTCAAATAGTTTTTCAAATTATAGTTATACTTCAAATTGTCATTTCAGTTCCTTCTATTTCATTTGAAGTATATCAAGACCTTTAGAATGCAGTTAGAATAAGCTATAACAATGAGTTCTTAGCGACAGTTCTAACAATGAGTTCTTACCAATTTATAATAGTAGGTGTATTCACAGCAGTGTGTTTGATAGTAAAATTTTGAAAATATGGTAATTGCCATACAATCACAATGTGGATGGAATCTATGATTGAACTTGTATCATATGAAAAAAATGCTATCTAAGCTGAATGGAAATCGTGGAGATGTGGGAGAATCTTATTCAGAGGGTTGCCTCAAGAGATGACTAAGAATAGACCCAAGTTTAGAACGTGACTTACCCTGTTGTGCTTTACAGTGTAAAATTCTGTTGTTTTATTTTATGTTATGTGTATATATGTATTTATTCTTTTGTATACAGTGTGTTCAATTTCTTAACGCTGTATGTTGTACTGAACTGTATGTTGTTTTAAGAAAACAAATAAAAAGTTAATTTTCAAATAAAAATAACCCTATAATTAAAGTTATGAAGCAAATGATCTATTTTTAAGATATCACACATATTATACAATAGTCTTACAACCAAGACCCTGTATAGAGGTTGAGTTACATTTTTGACACACTCTCTTGATTGTATCAGCAGCCATCTTTTAGCGCAATGGTCACTAAAAGTCTATTAGTCCATTCAAGTCAGTGTAAAGCCTAACCCTCAGAATATAAAATAAATACAAAATAAAAGCCCCTTTCTTTCTTGCAAAGAACAGCTATCTCATCATTTCTGCTCACAGTATTCCCCTAAAAGCATTACACAGACAGAAGAGTAGCTTTATTTACCTCAAGTATCATGTCCCCAGGTACAACAGCATCCACTCCTCTGGCAGGGCTGTCATCTTCCAGCCTCTCCACGAAGATTCCCCGCAGGTTTCCTCCACACAGCTGAATGCCCAGCTCCACCTGAGTCTTCCTCACTGTCACTAAACGCGCCTCTGGTACTTTCTTGGAACTTTCAGAAGGCATTCTGACATTTAAGAGAGACACAGAAACCGTCACACAATGTCAGTGGATTTCATGTTGTGTTACACTGGCTGTTCCAAATGACAAGCTGCAGGTTTGAGCTGCACCCCACTGAGTTTGCTTCTTTGTTTTTATGCTAGCTTCTATAGCTGTTTTTATCGTGAGAACTTTTCATGGTATATCCATTTCAAGTTTTTATAATATTTTGTTTTCCCCCTAAAAATTGAAAATCTATTCCAGTCCTTCAGATGAGACGTTAAACCGAGGTCCTGACTCTCTGTGGTCATTACAAATCCCAAGATGTCCTTCAAAAAGAGTAGAGGTTTTCCCCCAGCATCCTGGCCACCCTTAATAACTTAAAGGTCACGTGAAATCAAAATAACATTTTTTAGATATTAGTTTTAGTCTGTTAGTTTTAAGCATATCTATTAGCTAGTGTGCTCCAAAACAGTGACAAAATCTGCGTTTAGAAAATATAAAACTGATATAAACATCTAAAGATTGCAGTTTGTCACTTCCACCTAAATGGACGAATGTTTTTTTGTTTTTTTTTACTTCACCTCATACTTCAGTTTCTCATCAAATCTTGACCAATCAAATGCTCTCTAGTATCTGACATGCCCCACCCCCTTTTTCTCATTTGCTTTTCATTTGATGCGCTTGATCTTAACCAATCCTACTGGCAGAGCTGTGATAAAAACTAAACACTATTGACTGTTTTTTTTAAAGGGGAGGAGCTACACTTTGTCCCAACCTCTCTTCATTTTTCAGTTGCGATTACGTTTAACATTGAATTAAAAAAAAATGCACATTTAAATACTTCAGGGGACCTTTAATAGCTGGTGTGTGATTTGCAGTCTGGCACAGAATGGCTGCTGTTGCAATATCCAGGTGCATGTTGCACACTGGTGAAGACTGAGGAGATTCCCCCCAAATCTGTAAAGTGCTTTGAAAAAACAAAATATAAATGTATTGAATTGGTATTATTCTGAAAAACTGAAGTGTTAACTGAGCAGAAATGGGTAAAAATCAGTACAACCTAATAATACACGCTTCAGTGATAGACGGTTTTGACAAAAAGATAATATTTTATCATGAGCCAGAATTCAAACTCGGGATGCCTGATGTAAAGTTGCGCTATATGTCGGGTACATTGCCCGTAAGGCTATTAGCACTGACAAATTGTAAACATTGTGTGCCAATTTTTAAAGTACTGCATCTATCCTTCCTGGAGATGGCATTATCAATAAGTGAAACAAGCTAAGTCTAAAGGCCTGCGCACTCCCGGACAATTTTCGTTTGCGTTTATTATAAATGTTTAACACCTCAGAATTAAACAATATGCAAAAGCGGCAAGTGTAAAAGTGTCATTTTGTATAAAAATTCCCTTTTCCCTTATTTTTTGTTTGACATGGTTAACCAATGGGATTTGGGGCTTTGGGATTTGGAGGAGATTTAAGAAAAGTAAATAAGCTAACACAAAAAAATAACAAGGAAAAAGAGTGAAGGTGACTTCTTTTCCCTAACAAGTGTGTCATAAGCATAAATTGTGCAGCGCCACCTTGTGATTTCAATTTTTTGCTAAATGCCATCTAATGCCAGGGAGTGATTTTGGACATTTACTGTTCATTGCCAGTGAAAAATCACCTCATGTGCCTTAAGGGCGTTTTCACACCTACAAGTGGATTGTTTGTTTAGTTACGAAAAAGGGACTCAAACTGTTACAGTGTTGCATTTTCTTTTTGGTTCGCTTTGTTATGACAAGACAATATTTGTAAATGGACCAAAATTAGTCACATGCATGTAAAGTCATTGGCCACAGCTCACAGTTCTGAGATTCAGCTTACATGAATCATGTGTCAGAATGGATAGACATAGTCATGGCCTTCCCTGTAGCTGTCGTTATATTATTCATAACTCATCATACAGTGTGATAAAGTCGGGTCTGTTGGTGTGATGGTTTGGATTTCTTTCACATGACAACCGGACTGATCCAGAATTAATATTCAAGAGGTTTGAGGCTATCATGCAAACCCAAATTGATTTGCTTCAGATCTGAGAATGTTTACAGTGAGTGTTTATACCATTTCAGAGTTCCTAGTGGGGAAATTAGTTCTCTGACATAGTTCCTGTAACTATCTCGTGCGAAAGTTACTAATGCTGTTTTAAAATGCATCCGCTGCATATTTTGCAGGGGTAGGGGAAAATATCAGTACAGCATTGTATTGCAATATTTTATGCAGCAACAGTATATCAACACACAGACATGACCATTATTTCAAGAGTTCACACTTAGCTAATGCTTTATACTGATTGCAGGTTTGGCATGCTGTCCCGGGAGAGAACCCTGAGCTCGGAGATCCTTGAGCCCAGGGCTCCCACCTGGTCATTTTACATAGAAGGGGAATCCAAGGTAAGGTAGGTCTTGAGAGCCCCCCTTAGTATAGGAGGAAAAGGGGGAGATGGGGTGGATAGAGGGATTCTTCAAAAAACGAAGATAAGGGAGGTAAGAAAAGCATGCTATTTATGCAGACTTGAATTTGTCTGATTGGTTTATCGTTGATTGTTAATGCAAGACCAACCGTGGTCAATCATAGCATGTGATCCTCTCGCAATTAGTTTATAAAACTTCACATATGAGTGTCAATATTTTATTTTACTATTTGGTATTATAGTAGAACATCACAATATATTTAAAATCTCAATAATATTGTATTGTGACACAAGTATCATGATAATATCACATCGTGGAGAATGTGGTGATTCCCACCCAGTGTTGGGTATGTTACTTCGAAAAAGTAATTAGCAACTAATCATTAAAACTGTATTTAAATTAATTTTCAAGTTACTTTCTCTGAAAAGTTAATTACTTAACTCAATACTTAAAATCATTATAAATCTTAATGCATAGACAATAGAAATTAAACTCTTTACATTTCTTAAATTTGAGTCCAGGCCTCAATAAAACCTTATAAAAAATTTTAATAAATCTTAGTTTTATTTAAAACAAAATTTAATGAATGACACAATATTTCATACATACCATTTACTGACATAAATGTCCAACATTTTCTTAAGCATCTGCAATTATCAGACAAATGTAACCTCCTTTAGTTCAAAAATTGGGTTATTATGCAAAATATCTGAATAACAAAAATACAAATAACAAATAATCAAAATACTCTGATTTTATAGCTTGCATTGTCATGAAATAATCTGACTCAACTTATTGCTTCTCAAGCTTTTGCAATCATCTTGATAAAAATAACCTTTTTTAGTGGAAATTCGTTTATTCTAAAATATATTTGTATATTAATAAAAACTATTACTCTACTCTGAACTGATTTATACAACTGTTGGAATCATTCAAAGTATTTAAGACAAGTACATTACAAGTAACTGAAATGCCTAAAAATGTATGTAATTAAAATAATTAGTAATTTAATTACAGTATCTAGTTAATTTGTAACTAATTACACCCAACACTGTTCCCACCCCTACTGAGACTGTAGACAACAAGGCAGTTCTCTAAGTGCACATGAAGTACCTGATGAAGCTGTTGGGACTGGTTGTGGGTGTGGTCTGTTTGGAGGATGGGGTGAGTGTGCCTTCATCCTGTTCACTCAGGGTGTCTATTGTAGAGTGGTTATCTGGGGTTGCAGTTCCACTGCCCTGTGGCGTAGACTGAGTGCTCACTGGCTCCAGACGGGAACTATGAAACAACCCAGCCATGAAAAACCTGAAAGCTATATATCAAATCTGCATTTAGTTTAATGAAAAGAAATAGAGAAAGGACTGTACCTGGAGCGAGAGTGGTTGCCGAGCTGATACATGTGTGGGTTGTATTGGGCCATGATCGTGATGGTGTCACACTGCTGGCCAATGATGAGTCGTGCTTGCTGTTCAGTGGCATTGCGCAGGTTTATTCCATTATACTGATGTAAAGAAAGAAACATTTCTTTGAGTTACACATTGCATACTGTCAATTAGCTTTACTAAGATATATTTCCATCATTTAGCTGTAATATAATTAACAAACTGCTTAACTTCATAAAATAAAGTAGCACAAATTAAAATATCTATATGTTTGGGTTTTCTTTGCAATGGCTGAAAACAAACAAAGTGTGTAACACAACAAATAAAAAAAGGAAAATATACCAAATATTATATAAAAAGTACAATAAAATGTAAATAATATTTTAATGTTATTACAATATTAAATAAAAAAAACTACAATTGTATGAAATAAAATACCAAAATGAAATGCAATACTGAAATGCAAATGTGTATAAAATTCCACAAAAGCAATGTGTATAAATTAAAATAGCATAAAAACATCATAAAATAGCATTACAGCAAATGCAACTGCCTAAAGTAAAATAACAAAGTTAAAATGTTGATTTAAGTTTTTTATAAGTGTAAATGTTTAAATTAAGATAGTATAAAATAAAACAACTAAGTGTAAAAAAAACCTTATGAAATTCAATTGCATAAAATAAAAACTTTAAATATAAAATTGCACAAAATATGCATCAAATTGTACAAAAGTACATAATTGTACATAAAGACGCATAAATAAAATGGAATAAAAATGAAATAAAATGCCATATAAAATAAATGAAATATTGGAAAATGTCCTGGGATGTGATATGGAGAGGGGAAAAAACAGAATGTAAAGAGAAACATTATTTAAACATTACAAACTTTGTAATTTAGTTGCATTGATTTTGAAAAAATGGCAAAGGTTTCAATAGTTATTCAGTTCTAAAATACTAACCTCCAATAGCTGGTCCCCATACTCCAGCCCAGCCTGGTGTGCGATACTGCCTCCTGTCACCTTGGAGACAAAGATTCCTCCGTTCTCACCACTCACAATGGAGATGCCGAGAGGCTCCGCCCCTTTGTGCACCATGACATTCCGTGGCTCCTCCAAGTACGGCCTACCAGAGTGATAAACCCAGATGAATTTCAAGATCACAGATAATCAACAGTCGAGAAAGAAGCTTAGTCAGGGTAGAGGCTGAAATACTGTGGCAGAGGAGAACCATGCAGGTGGGTCAACAGCAAAAGACATTTTCTGAACTGGAAATTTGAAGGACTAACGGCCACATAAACAGGGTAGAAAGCAGAAGGGTTTGTGCATACAGGACTTCAATAAAAGATCCAGAAGGTTGTGTGTGTATTCCTTTAACATAAAATATTTAAATACACCAGTTCAAAAGCCCAAAGATGTAAAAACATGCTTTAAATGAAACCGTTCCAAGCACAAACGAAATATCGCTTCACAAGTTGACAAGTAGAGAACATTTCAAAACAGACCTTGGTATCCCTAAATAAAGACATGTTTAAAGCTGCTATAAGTAATGAACACCATCTGCTATCATCTGTCAGATATAAGCCCCATTTGGACGTTAATTGTTTCTCAGGGGTTAGTTGGTGATTTTATTGCTGTGCGAATCCCCATCTCTAAGAGAAGATAAATCCAAAAGTCATTTTGGATATTTTTTTTAACCACTTAATCTGTACTGTTGCACTTCACTGTCATTTTCATCAGAAAAGAAGAATCTCTTGCAATAAAAAATGGAATGTTACATAACCGAAGTACTAAAAGGTGAATCATTTTGCACCAATGCTTTAACGCAGTGACTGAAGGCTATTAAGATGACAACGCGGAAGAAAAACACAGAAACATGGAAAATAGAATGGAAAATGCATCATTATTTGCATTAACAGGTACATTTTATTTATACTTGCGCATCAAGTGATAGCTGTACACATCGCCTGCATGTAACCATCACCGTTGTGAGCATAAGCAAGAGACACTTCTGCAATCTGTCTGTTTTGTTCTGCAATCACACTTCCGAAAGGAAAGTAGGCAGTGGGCTTTCTATGTTCAATTGTGTTGAGTTTCTTAACCAATGTTTTAAGTTTACAACAGAAATGCATTTGATGCTACTTTAACAGTAGCCAAACCACTCACACTTACTAGCAGAAAAGAGAGGTGGGAACCAGCAATTGTTCAACAAATTTAATCATAACATAAATACAAAACAAAACCATTCCTCCGGAACACTCGTGCCATCATTTAGCTCCACTCTCACAGCTCATGGTCCCGCCCACACTCGTTATTGCTACCAAGCCAGCCAATCACAGATCTTGCACTTCATGTCATCGCAATGTGTTGTTACATTTCTTGAGAGGTGCACGTCAGGGTCTGTGTCAGGGTATGGTAAATGGTAATGCGACTGTGCAAACTGCATGCACTTGATGCATTAATTGTCCTTAAATTATGCAGTATATATTTTTAAAACTATACAATTGTATAAATTAACATATAAACCAAATATTTATTATTTAAATAAGAGGTTGGATGAGTTGATTTCTTTACATTTCTAAAAAGGCACACTCAAAAAAATAACTCATTGGATGAACCTATTGAAGGGCAGGATTTCCATCCAATAAATTTGTTTAGCACCAACTAAAAAAAAATATTTACACAATTAAATGCAACTGACTTGGTCCAATATGATTTTATCAAATAAAAGTTTAAATACATTTGTATTTTTATTTAAATTAAACGCAAAGGTCTGATAATATCATGTCTATTATGTGCCGTACATTTCAAAGTCTCTTAGCTTTATTTGAATTTATCCTAAATGAATGAAAAAAGTTACTTTAAGCATATTTCAGGAGTTACATATACAGTTGATTGAGACTGATCTCAGAACTAATTTTAGAACAATTATTGCTTACTGAGCAAAGCAACAAACTGCATTTTTATTAGCAT
Source organism: Danio choprae (assembly GCA_903798125.1). Lineage (NCBI taxonomy): Eukaryota > Metazoa > Chordata > Actinopteri > Cypriniformes > Danionidae > Danio > Danio choprae. The sequence continues at coordinate 8,295 of CAIGQW010051449.1, forward strand.
TTTTGCTAATTAAGCTGCCAACACCTAAAGCATGGGTGCTTCTCCAAGGTGGTAATCTCAAAACTCAAAGCTTTACATAAAAATCTTCTAAATCTACAAACTAAAATGAAGATTAAACTCTAACAAGTCTTTCTATTAACTTTTAACATCTAAGATTACTTTTATTGTCAACCTTTCCCTCTCTTAATTCAATCCCACGCAAAGCATGCTGGGAACTAAAAATCCCCTAACCAGGTAGTTTGGCCAACACAATTCCTTCTTGTTGTCCCAACACAAAACGCTTAAGTTAACTAAATGGTTTAGAGTTTTAAGTGCACTGAACCTAAAACAAATAAATTGGCCAAAGAAATTACAAGAATTGTGTTGTTTCAGCTCATTTTAAACAGGTAGTTTAAACAAACAGCAGCAATAATTTTTTTGAGTGCATCCAAAAATTACAGAGCACAGAAAATGTATTTAGACCAATCGAAAGAGGGCTAAAGACAGGTTTGTTTTTTATTTTAGAGATACCTGTTAATTTCTTATAGCAGCTTTAATTTACCTAAGGAATGTGTGATTGATTGATATACTGTTGATTGAGAAAATCTGGATCTTTTCAGGATGAGAGCAGCCAAACATGCAAATCATAAATGTCTCTCCACTTCAGAATCATAATCACTTAAGTGCACTTTTACTGCAATCTGCTCTGTACAGATTTAACATTCATGAGGAATCTCTCGCTGAGTAGGTTAATCAAAAAGTCCATTTAAATCAGCAGGTAAGGAAAAAAAATCCAATTACACCAATTAAACTCCACTTTTTGACAGAGATTCATAAACGTGATCCCTTCCATCTAGTTGCATTAAAGAGATAATTCAAACAAAAAATTTATTCAGCCTCATGTCCTTCATAACATGTATCACTTTCACTCACCTTCAAAACTCAAATGAAGGTATTTGTAATGAAACTAAGAGCCTGAACACCCATTGACCAAAATCTTTTTAGGTTTTTGAAAAGACATGATCATTTTGAACACAAACAATTATCAAGGCACATGCATTCTCTTTAATGGCTTGTTTTTACTGAGTGTTGCAGTTAGGTACAGTACAGTATGGAACACATTTATATTTGTTTCCAGTGTCAAAAGAACCAAAATCGCGAACTGTATCATACAACTTTTTGGGAACCTTCATAAGGGTAACTAGCAGAACAGCATGGTACTAAAAGGGGGTAGCTAAGCTTGCTACTGAATGTTATTGGTTAACAGAGAATCATCAATTGTGCATGCCACAAGCTAGGGGTAGGACAAGGTACGGCCATTAATAAATACACAGCCTAAACACGACACCGTAATAATACAGTGTTTGAGTGCAGCAATAAACCATGCTCAAGTAAAGGCAGTTTGCCTTGTTTACAAACAGCCACATGCCAAGAAACAAGAACAATATCTGCTGTAAGTCCACCATTGTTGTTTATGGGGCTGCTCATACGTCACTACTAAATATGTAAAAAAAGCATGTTATGTGATTTCCCATGTCTACATTTGAAATAAACTTAAGTGTTAACTGCCAATTACACCTTTCTGCTTCAATCGCGAATGATCTCAACTTTCTGGCATACCCCACATCTACCAAGTAAAGGTACTGTTGGCAGTGGAATATTTGAGTATTTTAGAATCTGCTGATCCACTGTTTATTTTTTTTATAGACAACCATCTCTAGGGTTTACAGAGAATGTTTACAAAAAAAAAAAAAAAATCCAGTGACCAGCATTCTGTGGGATAAACATCTTGTTGGACAGAGAAGAATGACCAGACTAGTTTGATAAAAGATGATGGAACAGCAACATTAACTAAAGCAGCTCTGAACACACAACACATTAAACCTTGAAGCAGATGAGCTACAGCAGCAGAAGAGTAAAGCTCTGTCAATGTCGCTTTAAGGCAAGTGATTTCAATCGGTATCCATTAGGGGTGTTTACTCTGCACTTCAATAATGCGACTGAAATAGGAATACTCCACGTCTTAATTCCATTTGTTTACGATGATTATGACTTTAAGCATATCTGAAGTGCTATACTATCACATGGATATGAAGCATGGCTAATGTACGTGGCTGCATTACGTCACACTCGGCCAAGCAACCAAGTGACACGTGCAACTCCCAAGCCCAGCCTGGGTTGCCAGTTGCTTGATTTTCAGTTCAAATCAAATCCTGCCTCCAATCTTCAGTGCTAAATTCACCCTCACACTCCATCATAACATCACAACTCACAAGACAACTTTTCACCTTGACAAAAAATCTTGTTGCGATTTAATCTTGTGAGATCTCGTCACATCCCTAGTATGCATCTTTAATATGCCTCTTGGCCACACAAGTGCAGCTTCTATCTCTTTGAATGGAGCAACATTAAATTCTTCAAAGGTGTTTGCGACGCTTACAATTAAATTTCATATTTTGAAATCACCAATACAATTTAACAACTGTCTCTAGAATTTCTAGAGAACATGATCATAAAATTAACCTATAACAATTGATGATTGGCTCCTTTACTAGGCTGTGTTCACATATTGTCCATTACACTTTTCCATATTCAAACTATATGAGTGACATATATTGTGTTTTCTATAGACCACAGCCTACTTGAGTACTTTTGCTGATGGTGGCCTGCATCTATGACCACAGTGTTCCTATCTCATAGGGCTGCGTGATCAATCCAAATGAAATAGCAGGAAATCCTTATAACGGTTGCAAAATTTAACTGCTTTCATTGATTACCTTAAATTTTAGAATTGGCCAATCAAATTGACTTTAATTATGAAGGCAATTTGCATAGCTTTATTGTCTTTACTGACAAAATGTGTACACAATTGGTTCGATTAATTGTGCAGCCCTACCATCTCATGGTACTTCCAGCAAGATAGCGTACCATGTCCCAAATCTCAGATCATCTCAAAGATCATACAAAAAGTATGGTCCAGCCCAGTACTATCAATAGCCCTGTTTTCACTTTCACGCCTAAAGCTAGTGTGCAAGTCGCGTTTCCACAGTTCAACTTCTAGAACCTGATCAGGCCTTGTCTGGGCTTCCTCAGGGACAATGGTTGAGGGTTTTCAGCCTGACGAACACTTTGGGTCAAGCAGGCCAGCTAGGGCTTTGGGGCAGAGTAAAAGGCAAAGGCAGAGTTTGCCTGAGTCAGATAAAGAGGATCTGTGGCAATTGTGCACGAATGTAGAGGACACGCACTAAAAAGAAAGAATGGAAAACAGACAGTACTGGTCAGCTGAAAATATCAGGGCTCTCCTGTGCATTTGAGCTGAGAAGAAATATTAACGGCAGATTGACAGTGTCTGTCTAAACGAAGATATTATAAAATACATTGCAGCCGAGCATGGGAAGCTACAGATTCAACACACAACAGTACAAGTAAAGTAAGCGTTTTTTTAAAAGTTGCGGGCACTTTAATGAAGGGACAGAAATCTCTATTTAGCGATCATGTCTCTTGAGAAGATTTGAATTAAGCCACATTATTCATATGGATGTATTTGTAACTTTTTGAAACTTGCACTTACAGTGGACCAACAGAAAACCAAAATTTACTTAGAAACACCTTCATTTGTGTATTAAATAAAAAATGGAACTTGGAATAACATGAGAGTGAGTAAATAAGGACAATTTTAATTTCTAGGTGAACTTGTTCAAAATAAACCAAAAAGAGATTTACAAAAACAACACAATTTCAAACTCATCCTTTGAATTGCCTGAACTATCAGTTGTCTAACCAGCACAGAACTGCTATTTTACTATAAATCTTTCTTTAGTAATATGGCATTTCCATATGGTAAATCCAATTATCATAGCACTAATCACTAACACAAAGCCTGGGTTGTAAACTAACACAACACAGAGAAGCAGGGATTTCCACAGCCAACCACTTGGAGCAAACAAGTACGTTTGTCAGGCATTCCCTGTGCATAACTGGCAGGGAACAAACCTTAAGCTTCTGAGAGAGCAGAACTTAGGCCTAGCAGCCAGAGGGATTCTCAGAAAGGATCTGTTACGGTACAGAGATCTGAAAGATTCACAGGAGCAAAGAAGAGAGGAGAAAAACAGAATGTGATAGAGAGAGAGAGAGACGCACACACACACACACACACACACACAAACACAAGGGACACTCTTGGAGGAAGACAAACATGTAGAGTAGAATTATAATAAACACATAAGAACAACTGGAATGAATGACCTAGTTTGCTAGGTAAATTTGAGTTTTATATGATGGTGCGGATTAAAATGAGTCCTGACCGTGCAGATATGAATGTCTGATCCTTCAACATACATTATTCTATATTCACGCGTGGTCCAATTATTGGAGTCAGATAAAAGGGCTTGAGAGCGAACTGTTGCCTGGCAACCCGATGAAGGGGCGCAGCAGGACGGGCCTGAGGCAGCGGGTTTATACCTGTCTTTTCTGCGCTCTTCTGTGGGCACAGGGCTGACGGAGATCCTGGGCAGGGTGGAGATGGAGCCCTGAGACTGGCTGGAGGCAAACGAAGACGTCTCCAGATTGAGAGGAGACAGAGGGGGAGTGATGAGACTGGGACTGCTGCATTCTGAATGAGACAGGGACCCTGATGAACAACATGGAGAAACAACTGTCAGCATGTGTACTAGAGTGACAAGGATGCATTCGAGTTTTTGTCTATTTAGAATATAAGTAATTCTCAATATGCATTTTTGAACATGGCTAATTGGTGTATAACGTTTATCATTGTGCATCCTTATGGACATTTTTGTCATTTACATATTTGTAATCATTTTGGCTATGTTAATGCCAACAGTTTTCTGTTTGTTTGTTTTTTTGTTGACTGCAGGCCAATTTCATCAAAATTATATATTTATTATTAATATTCTAATAGTGTAGGTGTGTTGGTAAAAATATCAGAGTTTATTTAATACTGTATGCGTATGTTGAGAAATTACATATTTGTAATCATTTTGGCTATGTTTAAGCAAACAGCATTAATATTTGCAAACAAGCAAAAAAGAAAGCAAGGAAGAAAGAAAGCAAGAGAAAGAAAGAAAGAAAGAAAGAAAGAAAGAAAGAAAGAAAGAAAGA